>JAVJIF010009138.1:0-172239 GCA_038442645.1 Agave tequilana | reverse complement strand
TGGTGTTAGAGCCAGGTTCGACATAAAAAGAGAACCTAGATCTTACCAGTAACTTGAAACAAATTATATTCACATTGCAATATACATATACTATCCATACGATGATATTGACTCCATTTAAAATTGACTGCTCTCTCTTTGGGATCCATCTCTTGAATATTTTGATATCCCTAATTTCAACTCTTCTTTTAGAGTAATCTTGGTTCCATTTCGATTCTTATTCTTCTTTCCGATCTATTTCTCTAATTTTGTCTCTTGAGTTTGACCACTCTATGTTGAAGACGGTAGCAGAGATCTGAGCGCCCAGCGAAAGCGAGATGGACTCATGATGCAGTAAAAAGCAGCGTGGAAGCTTTACCTTCTCTCTTAATTTGATTTTATCATTCCCTACTTTATCAAAATTTTGAGGAGAAATTTTTATAAGGTAGTAGAATGTAATATCCCTAGTCTAAAATATTGTATTTTTCTAAAGTATTTATTTTATTTTACTAATTATTTTATTATTATTTATTAACTTGATTTATAATACAAATTATTTTAAGATAGCAAATGGTATTTTGGCCTTATATTTATATTTAGCATTATTAAGTATTTATTTTAATTACTAGCTAGTATTTTTTCCATTACTATGTTGCTACTATTATTATTATAGTTGTTATTATTGTTAATATTGATATTGTTATTATTCTTATTGTTATTGTATTGTTTTAGTCATTATTATTAATGGTAGTATTTTTACCAAATATTATTAGATAATATTTTTAATGTTGATAATTTTATTATTATTATTAATACTATCTCTTTTTTATTATTAGTATTTATTATTATTGTTGTTATTATTATTCATATCTTTTCCTTTTCCTATCCCATAACCCATTACCATTGAGATCCTTATCCATTAACTCAAAACCCAATCCTAATCCAAATTCCATCTTATCAAATCGTTTCATAAATCTTAACTAATCCTAATTTAAATCCTAACAAAAATCATATCTAAACCTAACTTACTCAAATCTAAATATTATTTTTAAAATCATGACCTTAATTAATTCTATCCTAAACTATTCAATCAAGAAGTTTGAACCCAATTGAAATTCTGATTTCTAAAATTCCTAATAACCTATAAAAAGTCTAAATTACTTCTTTTTCTACCTCCAAAAAAAAATCATGACCCAACTTTCCCCACCTCCTTCTTTCTTTTCTCCTCAAGCGGAGCATGAACAAAAGGGATCTTGAAGTGCAGAGATGGAGGAACATGTTAGGGGAGATCAAATCCAAGTAAGTTATCTATTTTCTCAAAATTTATTTGATATAAATAGTTTATTAAAATCATGTCTATACTATGATCTCCATAAATAATTTTATACATAAAAAATCCAACTAAAATACATGTGAAGATATACCAACTCATAATTTTAATTTATATATTTTTTTCAAAATTTTTAACAAAAGATTTTCAAAAAAATTAAATAAAAAAACAAAATTTGTCGCTGCCCTCGGCCAGGCCGAGAGCAGCTAGGCTTGGTTCTCCGCCTATACCAGGGCAGGCCTGGCCAGGCCCGGGCCAGCCCGGCTGGGCCTTATAGCAACAGCGCCTTTGGGCCATGTTAAATAAAAAAAGAAAAAGAAAAACCCCGGACTAGGCCTGGGCCTGGCTTGGTCCGTCCTGGGCACTGAGATAGGCCTGGACCTGAGCCTGAGCCTAGACCTAGGCTGGGCTTGGGCCACTACATTCATATAAAAAAAAGAAGAAAGGAAGGAAAAAATAAAGGATCAATTTCATATTAAAATAATTTGTTAAAAATATCAAAAAAATAGAGAAAATATAAATAATAGTCTACAATACTTCTACTTTCTGTGATAAAAATTTTAGACTAATACCAACATAAATTAATTCAAACCACCACTTTAAAATCATTTTCCTTAATGATAAATTTAGACCCATTAAATATTTTAATAGTTTAAAGCCTATTAAAAATTCAAAAAAAATTAGAAATTGATTTAAATTAATCCTAGTAAATTTATTAGACTCAGAGAACCATATTCCTAACCCCAAGATAATTAATCAAGATTAAAACCCCTCAAAACTCCCAAGTAAACATCGTTTTAAAAAATCTAACAATTTCTATTGAAATGAACTATGTAGATTTATCGGGGCCTTATGATTTTAGTGCTTTGGATTTGGAATCGAGTTCAAGTGAGTATTCTTTTTCTCTTTCAGTTAAACAAAAATTTTGTAATAAATGATTTTTAAATTGTTGTGTAATTACATTACTAAAATTTACTAAGACGATACTTGTGAGTATTTGCTCTTGTATTATTTTCTAATTCACCATTGTCATATATATATATATATATATTACTTGCTTTATTTTATGTAACCATCTACTTTATTTACCTGTATGAGTACCTGTATCATTTCATGTAATCATCTGACTTATTTTACTAGTGTGATTATATGTATACCTTTATGAGACATCAGTGAGTACTCATCCTATTTAGTTAGTTCATATAAGTGTTTATCGATATCATTACATGTGTGGAGGATTATTATTTTTGATTCTAGGTTAGTTGTCGTACACCTTGGACTATGACTTGGATTGATTTAAGATTGGTCTGATTCATATTTGCAGACTTATTTGAGGCATTATCAGACATTTATTTGATGATATTTCAGACGGGAATTCATTTGGACAATGAAGATGGATTAAATTAGATGTTACCTAAAATTGATTTATCTGGATACTTGGACTTACATATGGACCTAGAGTTCAACTTGAGATTTACATGAATATCTTACCTTAATTTTGATCTATCCCATAATATTGATTTGAATTATCAGTTGTACGTATTTTATTTGGATATATTCACTGATAAATTTTTGAGTAATGATGTTTATTGATATTGAGATTTGAGTACAGAGACTTTCTAGATTTCATGTAGCTTGAGGATTGTCCCACTCCTTAGTTATTATTTTGATTGGGATTGAAACTATTGGTGATGTAACTTAAACTATAATTATATATAGATCTTGGATTTTGACTGGTTCATGATGGTAGTTATACGAGTTGATAGCTGAGTGACATTATCAGTAGATTTAATTATTCCTATTAATGGTAAAACAAGTGAGAGTTTGTTAGATATTGATGATTGATTAATTTGGAGATTCTTTATTAAAATAATTAGATATTGGAATTGAATTTGTTAGTAGACTCGATTGAGTTGGAGTTAACCTTGGATTGAGGAGTAGACGTAGATTGGTTTGACCGACCTGGTGGCATGTATATGCATAATTGACTAGTTTCTTGAATTTCAGAATCTTGTGTTTGAACTTAATGGAAGTGAGAGTGTATGATGGTCTTAATTAAGATTGGATAGTGATGATTAGTTGGATGTAGATGAGTATGTATTTTATATATTGATGCTTGGATATATCTTTGACTTTGAGGATCTGAGTTGATTAATATTTTGCCGGATTATTCTATTCATGTCAGCAGGTCATTACTTTTCTAAATATCATGATTTACTTGAAGAACTTGACTGAGTATACATGACCTTTACCTGATAACTGTATTGTCCATGTTACCATAATTGCAGGAAAAATATTGTATATGGTAACAACACCCTCATGTTATACTTGTTACATGTCCTGTTATACTGGTATCCTGTTCAGTGACATTACTTATCCTGTTATACCGGTATCCTGATTACACATGTTGATGTTGTTACCCATCGAGTTATCCTAGTGGTTTAGGTAACATGTACATTAAATAATTTTAGTAATCTAAATAACCTGATATTAAACAACTTATACTGGGATTGAGGAGATTGATGGAGGGGCATCGTCTGTATTTTGGGTGAATCTAGGATATAGGTTGCGCAGTCGAAAGAGGGTTCCACTGTAGGGTTCCCGTGGGGTGACTTGCACCCCGTCATGTTCTTGTTCCTGTATACATGTTTCTGACTACCTAGCGGTAGGGCCTGGTTTAGCGCCAGGAGTCTAAGCCGTGATCCCGGGTATGTACGGGATCCACCTCAATGTCTCCAATCGATCAGTTTCAATAACTAAGGACCTCGATGACACGTGTGATAGACGTAGTATAGGATGCGTCTATTACATGTGAAATTGGTGTTCGCTGACATAATAATAATAATAATAATACTGTTCATAATGTACTGAAATTGATTGTCTTTACCTGATACATGTATGTATATTAGACACCCATTATTACGGTTGACCTGATTGGACATCTGACTCTAGTACTGACTGACTCTACCCGCCTGATATATAGATTGTGATGGACACCTGATTGAATATCTGACTGAGCACATACTCTACTTTTTGCTATCCACATTATTGTTTATTTACTTATTCATGCCGTTTCTTATTCCAATTTATACTATTATTATATGTTCACATTTATATGCATGTGCATCTTTCCAGTTTATTCTCACACATTCACTAGGAGTTCTGACTCCCTGGGTTTGCAAATCCAGATCTGTGACTATTTATTGCTGATCAGGTATTTGGAGTGGATTACATGCGTTACGAGGAGCTGGAGTCTCTCTCTTCTTGATTATAGATATTCTTGCACTTTTATTCATGTTAATTCCTGATTTGATCTATTTCATATCCAATTGCCATTACTTCCCTTTATTCATTTGATATCATTATGTTAGATATTTATATATCATATTACAGTGATATTGATTTATCGTAGTAGATTTTATTACTTGTTCAGGTTAATTTAGACTTAGTGTATGTGCATGGGGTATTTTTTTCGCGTATATACGTCACCGACTCTCGTCGTGACTCTGTTTTCACGTATTTGGGAAGCGGGTGAAATCACCTAGAGGGGGGTGAATAGGTGATATGGCTAATCTAGAAACTAAATGCGGAAGCTAAAACTAATTTGCAACACACTTAATACAACCAACGAGTGTAGCCGAATTCCCCGTGAAGGGCTCTGGACTAACTCCTCTTGATTCCCCTAGATAAGGGTTGAGGTGCTATATGAAGCTCTCGTGGTTAAGTATAAGTGAGGCACACACAAACAAACCAAGCATATAAGGATAAGCAATATGAATCAAATGCAAGGACAACACAAGCATACAAGATATGAATGAATGATGCTATGCACAACACAAATAAAGAGAGGGTTAAGAGACAATGGATCAAACGCAAACACAAAGATATGTTTCGAGGTTCGAGCCCCTAGCTCTACGTCCCCGCCTTCACCGAGAAGGATTTCTAATCCACTAAGGAGTACCAAACTCCTCTCTCAACCTTACAATGCCACCGAGGCAATACAACCACAATCCACCTCTACCGAAGAGAGATAGGCCCGTAGCCAAACAACCAAACTCCACCTCACCAAGAGGGAGCAAACCACAACCTCAACCTCTACCAAAGATGGAGCAACCAACAAATGAAGGTTTTTACAATAAGTGGTATATCTCACCACACAAACCTCTTTCCTCTTCCACAAAAAGATCCTAAATAGATAGGATAGGATGATAGCTCAAGTGAAAAAACAAGGTGTTTGGAAAACAAAAGCTCAAAGAAATAATCTTGGAAAACTCTTGAAGATAATGGAAATGAAGAATAAACACAAATCTCCCAAAATTCTATTTCCTTTGATTTTTTCAAAAACCTAAGACAATATAAAGATAGATCTTTTTAGCACTAAAACTCTTTTGAAAACTTATTTAAACACTAGAGAAACTCTGAAATTTTTCTTGTCAAAAGTCTTGTCAAAATCCCTAAAGAAATGGGGTATAAATAGCCCCAATACAAAACTAGCCGTTAGGCTGATTTTTCAGCCTGACACGGCTGGCGGTCGACCGCCAACGGTCATAAATATGACCGTTGGAGGAACCCGGTCGACCGCCCGGTCGACCGCCCAAAAACAGAGAGCAAAGCTCTCTGGCCGGTCGACCGTCCCGGTCGATCGAGCCCTGTGCCTGGCCAACGTGCACAAGTCTGTGCACGTCGGTCGACCGACCGGTCGACCGGCTCGGTCGACCGCCAGAGCCTGGCAGGCAGCAATTTGGGTCAGAAAAACTTGTTAAAAAATATTCTAATAAATCCATAAATCTTCTAAAATTTCACAAAAAAGTTTTATCATTTTTCATTGATATATAAACATGTGATAAAAATTTCATCACTAATATCAAACATTTTGAATCATTTTTGTGTCTTGCAAATATTATCAAAAACCAAAAACTGTATTTTACCAAACTTGGATTTTTCAATAGGAAATCTGATTTTTCCTAAAAATCATTGAAATACAAAAACATGATATTTAAACACATTGAAGCATGTTGCATATGGACATAAGTCCAATATACATGAAACATATATATATATCATAGTTTTTGTCTTTAAATCCAAAAATATGTTTTGTTAAAAATACCAAAACATAAAACGTGTGTGTATTGTGCACTTGAGCATATCAACTATCTAATCTTTACACATGGATCTAAACACACTAAACTAAATTATGGATACCTAAGTCTTCTTGACGATCTTCAATCTTCAAGTCGACTCGATCCAAACTGTGATCCACGAGCTAGACTCCAACGAGTGCTAAGTATCATCATGATGCTCGGGCTCTGGAATCACCATGTGAAAGCTTTCAAACTCCTTTATTGAAGCAATCACCAACTATATCTTGATTAATGATCTGTAACTAAAATCACAAGATAATTAGTAAACATAACTACATGAGTTAATCATCATCAAAACTAGAGTGGAAGGCCTCTGGGCCAACAAACTCCCCCTTTTTGAAGATGACAAAACTCATGGAGTTATATATGCATGGATTAAAGTTAAGCTTCAAAGAAGCTCCCCCTTAACTCATGCATAGTAATAAACATAATAAATATGCAATGAAAGCGCATAAACATGTATGCATAGACATGCATAAAACGTGCTCTTGATATCAATAAAAACATGCTCTTAAATAATGTTCTTGATACCAATTAAACAATTAAACGACAAACTAATAATAAAACAAAACATGCATATAAAACATGCATATAAAACATGTACCAATCATGCATATGCATATGCATATATATATATATATATTATATATATATATATATATATATATATATATATATATATATATATTTGAGTTTATATGCATGTTAAACTCACAAATAATTCTCCCCCTTTTTGTCAATCATCAACAAAGGGGTCCAAGTAAAAACAAAACATTCTTCTCCCCCCTTTTGTTCGAAACAAAGAATCAACAAAAGGGTCAAAAAAACAAATCAATATAAATTTTCATGGATACCAATTGAAAGATTTAGATCAATAGATACCAATGAAAGTAAACAAAATCTTGATACCAATAATGAGTAAACACATAAGCATCTTGATACCAATTTTGAGAAAACAAATACAATCTTGATACCAATTTAAAGTATTATTCTTTTTAAACATATGATACCAAATTGAAATTATTATTTTCTATCATAAAGCAAGGGAGTGGAATACAAAACCAATGATAAACCAAATACCAACTGAAAGATAAAATACGAGTTTTCTCCCCCTTTATGAAATACCAAATAAAACGATGCTTAAGCTTGTTTAAGATACCAATTGAAAACTACTCAATTGAAACATGATGGTCATTAAAACTCAAGCTTAGCATAAACAAAATATATATATGTATGAAAAATTAGATACCAATCGAAATTGATACTATATGAAAAGAAAGCATACATACATACAAATATATGAGTATACAAAAATGTCAATATTGATGCCAATTGAAAGAATCCAATGATACCAATTGAAACAACAATAATATCAAGTGTATATCTCATATAACCTACCACCCATTCATGTTCAAGTTTAAAATGATTTTCACTATAAAGCATACATGAGCATGATCGCTCATCCAACCGCCCGTAGAAGGTAGGGCTTTTCAAAAATAGGTTTGAAAATATATTATGTTTGAAAACTCTACCATAATGAAGAATACGAACTAGTTAAATGAAAAAACTTGTTAAGTAGTACGAAATCCTTCAAGCAAGGAATAAAACAAAAACATTTTTTATAAAACATGAAATTCACAAGATAGTCAACACTCTAAGCCAATGAAGCATAAATATGACTCATGAAAATAAAACATGAGTAAACTATAAGGATGAGTGTACAAATAAGATGTGAAGATCATAATCATGAAAGATAGACAATAAGCTCAATATTCCTTAAAAACATGAAAATCATCAAAATTATTTAATCTTCAAGGTATATGTATGTCTTATACAAACTTAAAGTATACATACATATCCAAACACAACGAGTCCACAAAAATATATGCATGAAGGCACGTGGCTCAATGGATGTATATGTATAATCAATAGTTTGGATAAAATGGACATATACATGAAGTTAAACACATAATCATAAAACAAATCCAAAAATGGGAATACAAGTTTAAAATGCATGAATCATCAAAACTAGACTATACTAGCACATCTAATGGATACAAATAGGCATTCAAGTACAAACATATAAAGATTTATTTGTGGCCCACTCTATGTACAAGTATAAATCCTAGTCTTAATGAAAACTAATATTTAAACATATATTCAAAACATGAAGCATAAAACAAAAACAAAAATCATAAACACACATATGATCATTATGTATATGCATGAGTATTAGATCTAGGACAAACATATTAGTTAAAAACAAGGTGAGAACACATAGATATAGGTCCATATTAAACATGGGTATCTCAAAAAACTAACATGTATATCACTAATCTAATAAACATGGCATAAGCATAATGAACAATAAAACAAGACATGCTATAAATCAAAGACATGAAAAACATGCAAACAATATGAGGAGTTAGAGATCGTTACCAAAACGATAGGGCACATCTCCAAAAACTCCAAACATGGTGGTCCTCTCCACCAAACTCCCCTTGAAAGTGATGCATCCAAATAATTCACATGAAGCTCGGAACGCATCCACTCCAAGGTACCGCTACTCTCACGTCATGTGAGGGCCCACACCTACATCATAAATAAGAGGGGTGGTCTTTGATACCCATATCTTTTTGGGTCCATGGGGGTTAGTCTCTTTCTAACCCAAACAAAATTATTTGCTAAATTAGAAATATGTATACGATCATAACAAAATTTAGCAAGGTGGCCCTTACGTCCACAATGTGTACAAGTGTACACATGAGCATACAAAGTGTGATGGTGGTGACCGTGGAGGGTGTGCATGCATAATAGATGGAACTTGTTTCTTTCGAACTAAGGATTCCAAGCGTGTATGACTAGAAACACAATGGCTCAAAGTGGAGCCCAAACAATCCATATTCTTCTTTAAAACATTTATATCATTTTTAATCAAAGAAGAAGTGGAGCATGCAAGAGGTGATCTAGGTGAAACTACCCTAGCATGACAAACATGTGAATCTATTTTATTTTCCAAAACTTCATTTTTCTTTAAACAAACATTTAAATCATTTGAAATAGAAATTATTTTATTTTTTAAAGCAACATTCTCTTTTAAAACAAAATCAATTTTTGAAGTTAAAACTTTATTTTTCTTCAAAACATTTTCACAATCATTTCTATTTTTCAAAAACTCATTTTCTTTTAAGGCAAGATCAAGTTGAGATTTTAATGAATCCCTTTCATTAGAAATCTCCTCCTTCTCTTGCAAAACATTGTTAAGTCTAGAAATCAAATTTTTATTATCATTACTAAGGCCTAGACTTTTCTTTTTCAAAACATTATATTTTTCTATTAATTTTTCACAAACAATAGATAGTTCTTCATTCAAAGCATTAGCATCCACATATTCATCACATGAAGAACTAGCATTAAAACTATCTAGTTGAGATTCCGATTGTACCTCAAGGGAGTCATTCCCTTAGACCATGAAGCTTTGTGAGTCGGATTCTCCACTAGACTCCTCCGGTTGGATTGGCAATTGAAGCTTGGAGGTGGATGTGGTTGTCAACTTGTTCCACACTGCAAAGGCGGAATCAAGGTTAGAAACATGCATAAGATAATCTTTAGAGAGCGTGCTTCTAATAGCCTCTAGGGCTTGTGCATTGGCCCTATATGATTGCTATTACCAAGATAGCATTTCTTGGTAGCGGCAAGGAAAACATGCAATCCTAGGGTCTTCAAATAGCTACTCATCATGGCCTTCCAAATCTCAAGTCTAGAAATGTCAAACATAGGAGGGCTATCCATGAGGGCAAACTAAATGTGTGCAAACAAAAAAATGCAAAGGCAAATGGTAGATTAGCTAACCAAGATCTCACTCCTAGGTGGTTAAACCTAAAGTATCAGGAGCGTAGGCTCTGATACCAATTGAAATCACCTAGAGGGGGGGGGGGTGAATAGGTGATATGGCTAATCTAGAAACTAAATGCGGAAGCTAAAACTAATTTGCAACATACTTAATACAACCAATGAGTGTAGCCGAATTCCCCGTGAAGGGCTCTGGACTAACTCTTCTTGATTCCCCTAGATAAGGGTTGAGGTGCTATATGAAGCTCTTGTGGTTAAGTATAAGTGAGGCACACACAAACAAACCAAGCATATAAGGATAAGCAATATGAATCAAATGCAAGGACAACACAAGCATACAAGATATGAATGAATGATGCTATGCACAACACAAAAAAAGAGAGGGTTAAGAGACAATGGATCAAACGCAAACACAAAGATATGTTTCGAGGTTCGAGCCCCTAGCTCTACGTCCCCGCCTTCACCGAGAAGGATTTCTAATCCACTAAGGAGTACCGAACTCCTCTCTCAACTTACAATGTCACTGAGGCAATACAATCACAATCCACCTCTACCGAAGAGGGATAGGCCCGTAGCCAAACAACCAAACTCCACCTCACCAAGAGGGAGCAAACCACAACCTCAACCTCTACCAAAGAGGGAGCAACCAACAAATGAAGGTTTTTACAATAAGTGGTATATCTCAACCACAAACCTCTTTCCTCTTTCCACAAAACAAGATCCTAAATAGATAGGATAGGATGATAGCTCAAGTGGAAAAACAAGGTGTTTGGAAAACAAAAGCTCAAAGAAATAATCTTGGGAAAACTCTTGAAGATAATGGAAATGAAGAATAACACAAATCTCCCAAAATTCTATTTCCTTTGATTTTTCCAAAAACCTAAGACAATATAAAGATAGATCTTTTTAGCACTAAAACTCTTTTGAAAACTTATTTTAAACACTAGAGAAACTCTGAAATTTTTCTTGTCAAAAGTCTTGTCAAAATCCCTAAAGAGATGGGGTATAAATAGCCCCAATACAAAACTAGCCGTTAGGCTGATTTTTCAGCCTGACACGGCTGGCGATCGACCGCCCGGTCGACCGCCAACGGTCATAAATATGACCGTTGGAGGAGCCCGGTCGACCGCCCAAAAACAGAGAGCAAAGCTCTCTGGCCCGTCGACCGTTCCGGCCGACCGAGCCCTGTGCCTGGCCAGCGTGCACAAGTCTGTGTACGTCGGTCGACCGACCGGTCGGTCGACTCTGAAACCCGGTCGACCGGCCCGGTCGACCGCCAGAGCCTGGCAGGCAGCAATTTGGGTCAGAAAAACTTGTTAAAAAATATTCTAATAAATCCCATAAATCTTCTAAAATTCCACAAAAATAGTTTTATCATTTTTCATTGATATATAAACATGTGATAAAAATTTCATCATAAATATCAAACATTTGAATCATTTTTTTGTCTTGTAAATATTATCAAAAATCAAAAACTGTATTTTACCAAACTTGGATTTTTCAATAGGAAATCTGATTTTTCCTAAAAATCATTGAAATACAAAAACATGATATTTAAACACATTGAAGCATGTTGTATATGGACATAAGTCCAATATACATGAAACATATATATATCATAGTTTTTGTCTTTAAATCCAAAAATATGTTTTGTTAAAAATACCAAAACATAAAACGTATGTGTATTGTGCACTTGAGTATATCAACATCTAATCTTTACACATAGATCTAAACACACTAAACTAAACTATGGATACCTAAGTCTTCTTGACGATCTTCAATCTTCAAGTCGACTCGATCCAAACTGTGATCCACGAGCTAGACTCCAACGAGTGCTAAGTATCATCATGATGTTAGGGCTCTGGAATCACCATGTGAAAGCTTCCAAACTCCTTTGTTGAAGCAATCACCAACTAATATCTTGATTAATGATCTGTAACTAAAACTACACAAGATTATTAGTAAACATAACTACATGAGTTAATCATCATCAAAACTAGAGTGGAAGGCCTCTGGGCCAACAGCGGGGCGTGACAACGTTGAAGCATCAAAAGAAGAAAAGAGTCTATTTATATAAGACTAAGATTTTGTTAAAATCAAGTTTAGAGGTTTGAACTGCTCATGAGACATTTACACACAAAAATTTATTGAGCTTCTGAGTTTCTTCAAAAAACTAGTTTATGTACAAAAATGATTTTTTGATTTGGGAAAAACATTTTGAAGTGATTTATATTTCAAAAAGAAATTTTAAAGTTACAAAATGAAGTTTCAAATGTTTTTAATTATGTTGATTCTTAATCACATGTATTTCACTAGTAAGGAAATGAGATAACACGTCGGTTTAAACTGTCGTGGTAAACCATATACGTTGGTTTGGAAACCAACATATATGTGGACGATGTAAAAAGTTGGTGTCGGTTACTAACCTACGTAGAATATAACTTATAGTTTAAATTAACTTATTTTGCACATGAAAAAAGTTATTTTCATGTCGGTTTTCCTTACAACCTACGTTAAAAATAAATTATTTTTCACCTGAAAAATAACTTATCAAGTCTTTTCATGTCGGTTGTCTACAACAACCGACTAGGAATAAGTATATTCTTGTCTGTTTTTGTAGAAACCGACTGCTATGGATAATATTCTAAGGAATTAATCCACGCACTAAATTTAAAGAGCTGAGAAAAGCCAATTACAGAAAATCCAACTGATTGACAGAGAAAAGAGAGTAAAAAGAAAAAAGGTTAAGATTAAGAGGTTTATCTGTTTTCTTGCAATTAATCTACTGCAGCAAGAGGTAAAGGGTCGATCCACAGAGAGAGATGCGATACAAGTGTTTTGGTATGTTTTTCTATGTAAAACTTGCGGAAAAAAGATTATGGCTATAAAAGGGTTAATTTAATTAAAAAGAGAGATTATAACTCACTAATCATCCACTACAACCAAGCACTAGTCTATGAGGAATAAACATCATTTTGACTGTAGAAAGAATAACATTAGAGTGTTGCTTCAAACTCAAGCAAGAGAAGTAAGATAGAAAGTAAACCCTAATTAAAATACACTAGATAAAATTAAACATTAGTTTATCAAATTTCAAAGCATAGCATAAGAAAAATCATTTTAGACTTAACATTAAGCTATCAAAGTATCTAAGTATAAACAAAGAATAATAATTAAATAGTCTAACCTTAAACTGGCTTAACTTAAGTCATCACTAATCTTCAAGAATCATTAACTTAACCCTCGGGTTTTAAACATGCAAAGAGTTCAATCAATTCATCTTTATAGAACTAGGCTTAGTTGGTGGAGAGATTAACAAGCTACGAGAGAAATTAGTTACTCATGTTCATGGTGAAATTAAGCATGATATTTAAAATATGCATAAAAGAAAGTAAACTAGAAATTGAAGAAGACAAATAAAGAAGCAAAGAGATATGAAAGAAATAAGAAACTTTATTGAATTGTCACCGATTCAGTATAAAAATCTCCTTCTTTACAAATCTTCTTCAAAGTAGAAATTAGAAAATACAATGGAAATTCAGAAAAAAAAAGATGATCTAAAGAAAATCCTAAACTTGATTTTTAGAGATGCCCCCTCTGTTGCGCTTTAGGGGTATTTATAGGAGATCTTAAAAGTAGAGTCCCTATAGAACACTTTTCCAAAACCGACACGGCCAGTCCTCATTAAAGCCGTGTTTTCGCGGCTTTTCAGGGAAAAACGCAGCAAGATGAGAGGGTCAGAGTACGCACATTGGCGCGTGGCTTCATCTCGTCTATCCATCTAGAGATCTATTCTTAGAATCTTCTTTTGAACTCTAGAATTTAATATAACCTTGTTTTCTAGATAACTTAGGAAACAAGTTATCTATAAATTTGAATTTTAAACTTAAATTCTCTCCTTTATCTTTGACTTGGGGAGCAATTTAATTTAAATTAATTTTTCTCCTTTATCTCTGAATTAGGATAGGATAATCTATGAATTAACTTGGGCTTGATGGGCTCTTAAGTTTCTTTAACTTGTGGGCTTCTTTTGGGCTCTTTTCTTTTCTCTTTTTAATTATAGAGGCCTGCATATTACTAAATAATAAAATGATTAAATAATAGTGCTTTATAAAAAATAAACATAAAAATGTGACTAAAAATATGCACTTTTGTTGAACAATCGCACCCCCACACTATCTTTTACTCGTCCTCGAGTAAAACAAGAAAAAGAAAAATCTAAACTAATCTAAACTAACTCACTTTTGTTGGCATCATGGTTGCACTTAGCATGTGCAACCAGCCGTTAAACCTTTAAGTTACCCCTAGAGGACGAGTGTTGTTTCGTAAGGATTTTCAGTGAATTACACCCACAAAATTTATAGAGAAAGAAAAATAAAGTGTTAGTGTTTTTAAAATTCATTTTTGAAATTGAGAAAATATTTGAGAGATTTTTACAAAATTCAAGTTAATCTATAAGTTTTAGGATCACTTAATTATTCATTCTTATACTTAGTCTCGAAGCAAATATTTATCATCAATCTAGGTTAGGATTAAAACTGAATTGATTACTTAGTCTATTATTTTACTCTAAGTCATATGCACCTTTGTGATCATGAATTTTTAACTTGGGATTCTTCAACTCCAACACTTATGCCTTATATATATAACTTTTTTTTCTGAAAGAAGTTCAAAGTATTACCACTTCGTTGCCCTTTAAGCACTTTTTTTAGTATATGTAACTCATTTAATTTTCTTTTGTGTAAGTATCAAGGCTTTTTAAGACCCTCATACCTAACTAATTGATTATTAGATGTGTTAATACATATTATATATATATTTCTTTTTTCTTAAAACTGAGCTAATTACCTTTAGCGTAATACCAAGACTTTCTGAGGCCCAAGCACCAAGCTAATCATTAATTAGATTTGTTTATAATTTTTTTTTCATATATATATATATATTTTCTAAAGCATAAGAGTCTTTGTTTTGAATCTTAAGTGTGTAAATATATAAAGTATGCATATTTCATCAAGATAAAAATCAATGCTAAATTACTTTTTCAATTTTTTTCCTAAACCTAAAAATCAAACAAATAATCTTATTTTGACCAAGTATTAAGAAATCCTAATTATGATTTTCCTATTCCTTAAAATTAATTTAATTACTTACAAAAATAAATTAAAATATTGTTTTCTTTTTCAAAAAAATTTTTTAAAAGAAAAAAATATTTTGTTCGTATATACCTATGTTAGTATGTTAGCAAAACTTTTTTTTTATCATGTTAATTCTGTTACATGTTAGAATGTTAGATGTTAGAAGTTAGAATGTTAGATGTTACATGTTAGACCTATGTTAGACCCTCCCCCACGCCTATCTCAAGCATTATCCCCAATGTATGAATGAATGCATGTATGCATGGAATAAAGTGTAGAATGAAGTGAAGTTATGTTACCGATACATTGGGTCAAGTAGACTCATGGTTGTATCTGCTACCGGTACTGATTCCAAAAATAGTTTCAAATATTGACCTTTTACCTTAGATTCATTACCATTCTTAGTGTTGCATATCTACTGCTCCATATGGAAGCACAGTCCTAAAAACGAATGGCTATGTCCACCGTGATTTCAACTTCCTTGAAAAAAGATAAAGTCTTGAATTATAGAGCAACACTTTTTATCCGGGGACAAAACTTTTTCTCATGATATGTTTATCATAAAAAACCTTAACCCATTCTTCGTAATCTTCACATTTTCATAAGCCTCGTTCTTAACTCATCAAGTTTAGAAATTTGCAATTTTTAGAGCGCACTAGCCTTATCTAAATTGAAATTTAGTTGTTTAATAGCCCATAAGGCTCGATGCTCTAACTCAATAGGAAGGTGGGAAGCCTTTTCAAAGACTAATCTATAAGAAGACATTCCTAAAATCATTTTTAAGGCGGTCCAATATGCCCATAAGATATCTACCAATTTGGTGGACCAGTTTTTTCAGTTTTGATTCACAGTTTTCTCTAAGATAAGCTTAATTTGTCTATTAAAGACTTCTACCTTCCCACTAGTTTGAGGATGGTAAGGCGTGTATAACTTATGTTTATGGCGTATTTTCGCATAAGAGCTTCAAAATTTTATTGCACGAGGGGTGACAAAGCGTGAGAAAATATTTTCTTTCAAAACATGACAACAACTTTGTTGTCATTTGTCTTGTAAGAGATGACTTCAACCCATTTGGATACGTAATCCATAACCACTAAGATATACTGGTGCCCAAATGAACTAGGAAAGAGTCCCATAAGTCGATGCCCTAAACGTCAAAAAGTTCTACTTCTAGAATTGGGTTGAGGGGCATCATATTACGTTTCAAAATCCTACTTATCATTTGGCATCTTATGCACGTCTTGCAAAAGTCAAATGCATCTTTTAACCAAGTGGACCAATAAAGCCCACTATTTAGAACTTTTTCAGCAGTTTTGCAGGGACCAAAGTGTCCACCGCATGCAAGTTCATGACAAAAGGCTAGAATACTCTTCACTTCCTTATCGGGAATACATATCCTAATGATTGGTTGGAACAATATCTAAAGAGATAAGGTTCCTCCCAAATGAAGTATCGGACTTGAGACAAGAACTGATATACATCTTATTTTGACCAGTGAGATGGAGTTTGGTTTGTCACTAAGTAGTTGACTATATTAGCAAACCATGATTCCTTAACGGTAGCTAAGAGTTATTCATCAGAAAAGTTATCATTGATTGGCAAACTCTTTGGAAGGGGCACTTGGAATACGAGAGAGGTGATCGGAGACGACATTTTCAACATCCTTTTTATCTTGAATTTCGAGAACTCTTGAAAGAGGAGGATCCAACAAATGAGTTGGGCCTTCGCATCCTTCTTGAGCATTAGGTATCGAAGTGCAGAATGGTCGGTGAATATGATGGTTTTGGTCCAAATAGGTATGGACGAGAATTTTTCAATGTGAACACTACTGCCAAGAATTTCTTCTCGGTTGTAGTGTAGTTCAATTGGTCATCATTAAAAGTCCTACTTGAATATCAGATCACATGCATCTTGTTGTCTATGTGTTGTCCTAAAACAGCGCCTATGACAAAATTGAAAGCATCACACATGATCTCAAATTGTTTAGACCAATCCGAGGTAGAAATTATGGGTGCAGAGATAAGTTTCATTTTGAGCTCTCTCCCAAGCATCTAGACATTCGTCATAAAAAATGAAGGGCACGTCCTTAGCTAAAAGGTTAGTTATGGGTCTAACAATTTTGCTAAAATTCTTAATGAACCTACGATAGAAACTGGCGTACTTAAAAAGGAACGGATGTCTTTTGCATATTTTGGTGTGGGAAGCTTGGCTATGACCTCAATCCCTTTTTTCAAAATTTAATGACCTAGGACAATCCTATGTTGTACTATGAAGTGACACTTTTTTCAATTTAAAGTCAAATTCTTTTTCGTGCATCATTTGAGGACAAGTTCTACATTGTGAAGAAATTAGTCGAATGAGTCTCCATAAAGGAGAAATCATCCATAAAGATCTCTAAAAATCTTTCGATCATGTTAGAGAATAGGCTTAACATACAACATTGGAATGTCGAGGGCATTGTATAAACCGAAAGGCATTCAGCGATAAGCGAAAGTCCCAAATGGATATGTGAACATTATTTTCTCTTGGTCCTCCGGAGCAATGGGGATTTGGTTTTACCCTGAGTAACTATCCAAGAAATAGTAATACTCATGGTCAGCTAGTCGTTCAAGCATTTAATCGATAAATATAAGAGGGAAATGGTCTTTGCGAGTGGCATCATTTAATTTTCGATAGTCAATGCAAACTCGAACCTTTGTAGAGAGTCACATTTGCACCAACTCTTGATTTTCATTCTCTACCATAGTAAAACTGGATTTCTTAGGGACTTCATGGAATGGGCTGACCATTAACTATAAAAAATGAGATAAATTATCCCATTATTTAAGAGTTTTACTATTTCAGCTCAAACGACCTCTTACATAATAGGGTTTAACCTATGCTGCAGGTCCTTCTCTTGTTTTGCCTCTTTATTTAGATGGATTCGGTGTTAAACTATAGCTGGACTCAATCCCTTTTATGTCGGTCATTGTCCAATCAATGACTTCCTTATGCTTCCTAAGGATTATCATAAGGTCTTCTTCTTGCCCATCGGTCACGTCGGATGCAACAATAACCGGCAGAGTCTTTTGTTCACCTAGGTAGGCGTACTTGAGATGTTTGGACAAGGCTTTTAACTCTAGGGAAGGAGATGACTCGATAGACGGAGGAGTCAAGCTGGTTGGATCCAGATCGAATGAACTTGGCACGATGCCCACTCAATAGTAGAATTGAATATGTCATCAAGTTTGAAATCCTCATATTTCAACTCGGTGTCACACTCAGCTTCTAGTTTTATCTCTCACTTTGATTACTTATTAAGTCCTCAATAAGGTTTACCTTAAAAGGTGGATCATCCATATCGTAGAGGTATCTTTCTAAGTTGAAAATATTGACTTTCTTAGTCATGTCTCCAAAAGTCAATCTCATGGATACGTTTCTACAATTTATAATTGCATTTGTAGTTGCTAGGAACGGACATCTTAAGATGATAGGAGTTTAGGACCTAGGATTAGAGACTGGTTGGGTTTTTAGGGCAATGAAGTCTACTGGGTAGATGAATTTCCCTATTCGAATAAGGACAATAGTTATTTCTCCTTTTGGGACTTTGACTGACCGATAAGCTAACTGGATTGTGACTTGAGTCGGGCTAAATTTGTCCAACCCAAGTTGTTGGTATACTGATAAAGGGAGCAAGTTGATACTCGCTCCCAAATCAAGAAGTGCTCGATTAATTTCTGTATGACCTACTGTGCAAGAGATGGTGGGACAACTGGAATCCTTGTATTTGATCGGGATTTGGTTGGATAATAGCTCACTAATGTTAGTGGCTAAAAAAACCTTCTTAGGCACATTGGTCTTTCTTTTCTTGGTGCACATGTCCTTAAGAAATTTGGTTTAACTAGGGATTTGTTGGATTGCATCAAGAAGCGGTATGTAATCTTCACTTGATTAAAAATCTCAAATATTTTGTCCATTTGTGCATTATTATTACTCCTAAGCCTATTCGAAAATGGGGTTGTAGGCTTATGCACTTGTTCGACTGACTTATCTTCGGAAATGGGTGGAGTGAAACTAGAAGGAGTGGATGTTTGAGTTGGGTCCGTGGCATTGACACTTGATTATCGACTTGTTTTACCGACCACAACATATGAATCACATTATATTGATTCATTGAATCCTCTTAAGCCATATGAGCTTGACTAGAGTTTCTAGGGTTTGTTACCGATTGACTAGGTAAAGTACCTTTGGCCTTTCACTTTTGAAACTGGTTAACTAACTCATTTGACCCTCTAATCTAGATATGGCTTGTCCTGTATTCTGCATGAAAGATGTCAAAATCTTCTCAAAATCAGTTTTATCGACAGTGAGACTTTGGAAGGAAGGTTGCGGAGCTTGATTGGGAAAATTGGGTTGATAATAATGTAGTTGGAGATTATTGGAGAAATTGGGCCTATGATATTCGCCGGTGCTTGGGCCTATGAGAAATTTGGATGATTTCTCCAACAGAGAATGTACGTCTGTGAATGTGGATTATTGGAGGGCCTTGCGAAGGCTGTATCATGGGTTCAGGCAACGTTTGATGAGCAAGAAAAATAGGATATTCTTCGGACACATGATTTATAGCTTGACAGTAAGTACAACACGCAAAGATTGTATTGGGCTAACTTGTTTTACCGGAATTGGGTCCTTAGTTTTTAAGGCTTCTAATCTTCGAGTAAGTACACCATCAAATTTTGCCTCATATGTTATGGATGTTTCTATCGAATGGAGACCTCTTTTTGAAGAGATAGGGTTTGCAGTCCTAGACTCCTCGGGAGTAAGTTCCCATTGGAGGGTTTTTTCCGCTAGGTCTTCATATATTTTCCATCCTTCGTGTTCATCTACTTTCAAGAATCTCCCTTGACTCATGGTTTCTAAGAGAGTCTTGTTCTGATAATCTAGACCATCATTGAGGATTTGGCATAGCTGTCACTTCTCTATACCATGATGAGGGCATTGGACAAGAAGATCTTTGAAACGTTCAAAGTATTTTCAAAATGGTTTGTTGGATTCTTGCTTGCACTACATTATGTTTTACCTAAAAAGGGCAATCATATGGATAGGATAGAACTTTTTTAAGAAGACTTTTGTGAAATCATCCCAAGTTATGATAGAGTTTTTCACTAAACTGTATAGCCATTTCTTGGCTAGGTCCTTAAGGGAAAAAGGGAGAAAGCGTAGACGGCATCGTCACCTAATTGCGGTATCTTCATCATAGCACATACCTCCTAAAATTCTCTTATGAAGAGTATGCATCTTCGAACTCTAACTATGATATTTCGGGAGAGTGTTTATGAATTGTCGCTTAAGCTCAAATTTGTCACCGTCAGCTTCGAGAAGCTGAATGTAGATGGAAGAGATGTCCTAATAGGATAGAACCTATCCTGCGAGGATATTGTTGTGCCATTTCGGGATTGGGTTTAGGTGGTGAAATTTTTTTACTTAATTTAGATGTAGCTGGGTCTTTAGACTAAACTGACATACACAATCAATACCAAACCAATTCACCAATCAAAAAGAAAATAAAAATCAAGCAAATCTATTCTAGGGTAAGCTTAGACCTAGATAACTCATAACTTTAGATTATCTCGAAAGATATATTGCAGACTTTAATCATAAGTTACTCGGCTAGTAGGTGGCAAGATTGGTGGGAGGTAACTGTCAAGACAAGCCTAATTAAGCCAATCACCAGCCTTCAATGTTTCGCCTCTCAATCCCCTACCTAGTCACAACTTCATCCTTTATTCAATCTCCTAGTGAGTCCGATTAATCTTAGGGCTAACGTCTAGTTAATTTTAAATTAGGGTTAAGTTTGTGAGTGTAAGGAAGATGATTTGTGGGCCAGGAAGCGTAATGACGTTACCACCTTATGTTGTTTATGGGTTTTGCCCTTAAGATGTATTAGTGCACGTGTACAAAATAAATAGAAAAGAATTCACTAAAAAGCAGTAAATCAACCAAGGGTACTTCCTAGTCTAGATGCAATGCGAACGTACCTGGTCTCCAATGCTCTTCAATAGAAATTAAAGAACTAAAATAGACATGTGCTTATGATGCAAGAGTCTAAATAGTTTTTTAAAGTTAATCAACAAATAAATTACTGTTAAATTATTAAAAATATGTAGGATTATCAAACAGAAAAACTATTAATTGCAGTGAACAGTTTAAGCAATTCAAGTAGTTCTGCAGAAAATAGATCAATAGTCAACTCAAACAGGCCGCGTTTGCGCGGCTTTTGCCACGTTTGCACGACCTTGTTGAGGGTTTAGGGGCTCTGCTTTTTATGGACAGTCTACAGCCAGTTATATGTTCTTTTCTGCAATTTATTTTTCTGTTCTTCAAAGTTGGACACAAAAATAGAGAAATTAGGGTTTAGTTAACAAGAAAATTGTACCGTTCCTTCCACGGCAATGGCGCCAAAATTTTGATTGACAGAGGAAAGAGAGTAAAAAGTAAAAAGGTTAAGGTTAAGAGGTTTCTCTATTTTCTCACAATTAATCTACTATAGCAAGAGCTAAACGGGTCGATCCACAGGGAGAGAGGTGACACAAGCGTTTCAGTATATTTACTTTGTGTAAAACTTGAAAAAAATGATGGTTATAAAAGAGTTTGATTTAATTAAAAAAAGAAATCATAGCCCAGTAATCATCTATCACAACCAAGCACTATTCTATGAAGAATAAACATCATTTTAAACCTAGAAAGATTAACACTAGAGTGTTGCTTCAAAGTCAAGTAAGATAAGTAAGATAAAAAGTAAACCCTAATTAAAGTACAATAGACAAAATTAAACATTAGTTTATCAAAGTCTCAAAGTATGAAATAAGAAAAATCATTTTAAACTTAACATTAAGCTATCAAAGTATCTAAGTATAAACCAAGAATAACAATTAAATAGTATAACCCTAAATCTGACCTAACTTAATTCATCACTAGTCTTCAAGAATCGTTAACTTAACCCCACGGTTTCAAACATGCATATAATTTAATCAATTCATCTTTAGAGAACTAGCCTTAGTTGATGGAGAGATTAGCAAGTATTCATGTTCATGGTAAAATTAAGCATGGTATTTAAAGATGCATTAAAGAAAGTAAAATAGAAATTTAAGTACACAAATAAAAAAACAAAAAGAGATATGAAAGAAAATAAAACTTTTATTGAATTGTCACCGATCCAGTACAATAGCCTTCTTCTTTATAAATCTTCTTCAAAGTAGAAACTAGAAAATACAATGAAAATTTGAAAAGAAAAGATATCTAAAAAAAACCCTAAACATAATTTTCAGAGATACCCCTCTCTATTCCTCTTTAGGGGTATTTATAGGGGATCTTAGAAGTAAAGTCCATGTGGGGCACTTCCCACCAAATCGATATGGCCAGTCCTCAGGAAAGCCACATTTTCGCGGCTTTTAAGGGGAAAACACGACATGATTAGGGAGTTAGGGTACGCGCGCGTGGCTTCATCTCGTCCATTCATCTGGAGATCTATCCTTAGAATCTTCATTTGTACTCTGAAATATAATTTAATTTAACTTTGTTTTCTAGATAACTTAGGAAATAAGTTATCTATAAATCCAAAATTTAAACTTGAATTCTCTCCTTTATCTTTGACTTGGAAGATCAAGCAACTTAATTTAAATTGACTTTTCTCCTTTATCTCTGAATTACTATAGAATAATCTATAAATTAAGTTGGGCTTAATGGGTTCTTGGGCTTCTTTTTAACTTTTAGGCTTCTTTGGGCCTTTCTTTTTTTAATTATAGAGGCTTGCACATTACTAAACGCTAAAATGATTAAAAAGTAGTGCTTTATAAAAAATAAACATGAAAATATGACTAAAAGTGTGTACTTTTGATGAACAATCACCAACACAAACACAGAGACTTACATGAACAATTCGAATGGAAAAAACCATAGAGGGGGAGAGAGATTCTACTATAATAATGGCGATTACAATAGTGATTCTCTGGTGTGCTAGAGTTTCTGGGCTCAATTGATCATCCCCCTCTATGTTGAAGGGGAACTACTATTTATACATAGAGTGTCTATTTAGATAAGATTGAAGAGTCCAACTATGTTTAAACATTTAACCGCTTATCTCATAGGCAGTTAAAGCTGAACATCATGGTTTGAACTAGTTAAGCAAAAGTTCACCTTTATCTGACTGTCTGCGCCTAACTGTAGATGTGATTGATCCATTCTCGAGCTATAACTACCGAGTTTGAATGAGGATTTGATTTTAGCGATAGGGATTTCTCATAATAGATTTATCTCTTCCTTCTAACTACCTGATCTGCTTTGATTTTGAATTGACTGAAGACTCTCGGTCAAAGGTTCTGAAAGTTGCCAAATGTCACATGTCTCCTTGGTGCTGGATGGACACGTGGCGTGATCTTAGGGAGGTTGAAAACTGACCACTACAGATGCCCCCTCTGCTTTCCTCTCTTTGGAGGGAGTCTGGAGGGTTTGGGAACCTTCCCTCAGGAACTTTCTCTATGGGGCTATAGGTTCTCAGGTACTCTAAGAGAGAGGGTTTCAGATAGAGAAGGAAACTCTAGGCCTGGACTCAGGTGTCGCATGTCTGCTTGGTGTTGGATGGACATATGTCGTGATCTTACGGTGGTTGAAAACTTACCACAATAGTCCTCTCTTTGGAGAGGGTCGGGAACTTTCCTCAGGAACTTTCCCTCAGGGGTTATAAGTTCTCGGGTACTCCAAGAGAAAGGGGAGCAGATAGAGAAGAAAACTATGAGCCTGGACTCGGATCAATCGCTGCCACTTTAGCTCTTGTCTGTTAATGGCTTGCATGGTTTTACAGGCTGGCAGAGCCTTAAATGTGTGTCCCATCCACTGAAGCATCGATCAAATTATTGTCACTTTTGTGAGGCACGACGCTTGAGAGAGGTAAAGCGTATCTAAAGTTACAGTTTTGATCTGACCTGTCATAATATACGTAGTGTTGGCCCAAAGGCCTTCCACTCTAGTTTTGATGATGATTAACTCATGTAGTTATGTGTACTAATAATCTTGTGATTTTAGTTTCAGATCTTTAATCAAGTTATTAGTTGGTGATTAGCTTCAACAAGATGATTTGGAAGCTTTCACATGTTGATTCAAGAGCCCGAGCGTCAAAGATCATATATAGCACTTGCTCGGTGGATCATGGAGTTTTGGATCGAGTCGGCTTGGAGATTGCGCTCTACAAGAAGACTTCGGTACCTTAGTTTAGTTTTGTGTTTAGATCTAAATTGTAAAGATTAGAATAGTATGATATGCTCAAGTTCACAACACACACACATTTCATGTTTTGGTTTTCGGTTTTTGGTTTAACCGATCTTGGTTTTCATGAATAGATAGATTCAAAACAAGTTTACTTGGTTTAATGTATATTAGATTTGTTCTATATACATGCATGCTTCAACTTCCTAGACAAACTTAGTTTTGACTTACTTGTTCATGTGTTTTATGTTTTAGTATTTCTAACAAAACATATTTTGGAATTAATGACAAAAACTATGATATATATATGTTTCATGTATATTGAATTTCTATCCATATGCATCATGCTTCAAAGTGTTTAAATATCATGTTTTTGTATTTGGAAGAGTTTTGGACAAAATGTATATTCTATTCAAAATCCAAGTTTTAGAAAATACAGTTTTTGGTTTTTGGTAAAAATGATAAGACACAAAAATAGTTCATATTGATTGATATTTGAGCTAAACTTTTTACCACATGTTTATATATCAATGCAAAATGATAAAACTATTTTGGTGATTTTTAGGAGTGTTAAAAGATTTTTAACAATATTTTAAACTGTTTTTCTGACCCAGTTTTCTGTTCCAGGCTTCAACCAGTCGACTAGTCTTCTGACAAGTCGACTTGGCATGAAGTCGGTCGACCGGGTCGGTCGACCGACGTGCACAGATATGTGCACGTTTGGCAGACACGGGACGGTCGACCGTCAGGGTCGACCGGGTCTGAGAGCAGAGCTCTCTGTTTGTTTCGGTCGACCCGGGCGGTCGACCGGTAGCTGCCAACGGGCAAAATTTGACCGTTGGACGGTCGACCGGCCGGTCGACCGGCAGTTCATTTTTGACAATTTCTGCTGCCAACGGCTATATTTTTCTGGGGTCTATAAATACCCCATTTGTGAGAGTTTTTCTCTAAGAATTTTTGTGCGAATTTTTCCCTACTCTCTGGTGTTTTCACAGCAATCAAAGAAATTTTTGGACTTGAATTGAACAATCTATTTGGTGTTTTTGCTAGGGTTTGGAAAATCAAAAAAGGGTTTTTGGAAAAAGATTTTGATTGAACTTCTCTATCTTAGTTTCAGTTTTTCCCAAGGATTTTTCTTTGTGATTTTGATTTCCTTCCCATTGGTTTTCTCCACACTTGAGCTAAAATCTACTATCTCTTCTATAGGATCTTTGTGTGGGAGAAAGAGATTGTTTGTGGTTATTTGTTAGACCACCAAGTTAAAAACCCAATCTTTGCTTGGCTTTGTGCCTTGGGTTGTATCCCTCAAGTTGTGAGGTGATCCTTGTTTGCTTTGTGCTAATCCCTCAAGTTGTGAGGTGATTGTTTTGTTGGATTGGAGCTTGCCTCAAGGAGGAGGTTGTGGTTGTAAAGAGAGGAGTTGGGTACTCCTTGTGAGAGTTCTTTGTGGACTAGCTAGTGGATTAAAAATCCTTCGTGTGTCGAAGGCGGGGATGTAGAGCTGGGTGCTAGAACCTCGAAACATATCTTGTTGTTTGCGCTTGATTCATTGACTCTCTCTCTATCTCTCTCTTTACTTTGTGCCTTGCAACTATTCATATTGTGCATTCATAATTGCTTGGCTTGGTTGTGTGTGCATCACTTGTTGATTGCACTTAAGTGTAATTGCATTAAGTTTTTAAATTCCGCATTTAGATCATAGATTAGCTATATCACCTATTCACCCCCCCTCTAGGTGACTTTTCAATTGGTATCAGAGCTAGTGCTCCTGATATTTAGGTTTAACCACCTAGGAGTGAGATCTTGGTTTGCTAATCTTCATTTGCATTGTTCATTTGCACTCATTTAGTTTGCACTCATGGATAGCCCTCCTATGTTTGACCATATTAGACTTGATGCTTGGAAGGCCAATATGAGTATCCATTTGAAAAGACTAGGACATCTAGTTTATCAAGCCTCCACTATGGAATCATTCCCTAATAGTAGCAAGCATAAAAAGGCAAATGTATTAGCACTTAGGGCATCTCTTAGTGAACATCTTTTACCGGTGTTTGATCGTTATGACTCGGCTTTTGCAGTTTGGAGCTTATTAACGTCTCCCGAGCTTCCAAGGATTATCAACAAGATAAGGAGATCTAAGAGAGAAAAGTCCGAAGAGCATTGCTTCATGGTCCAAGGGAATAACTCCCTTGAGGTACAATCGGATACTCAATTAGATGATAGCTCTAGTTCCTATTGCCATGGTTATTTTGAAGTTCAAACTTTAATTTGAAACTTGCTCAAAAGCTTGAAAATTTATTGAAAAAACACAATCTTTTGAAAGAGGACAACCTTGTTTTGAAAAATGAATTAAAGGATTTGTGTTCAAATTTTGAATTGGTTTTGCAAGAAAAGGAAGAGATCACTAGTGAACGTGACTCACTAAGATCTCAACTAGACCTTGCCCTTGATGAGATTGAGATTTTGAAAAACAAAAGTGATTGTAATGATGTTGTGAAAAACAATGAGGTTTTATCTTCTAAATTGGATTTTGTTTTAAAAGATAACCTTGTTTTGAAAAATAAAATTGATTCTATTACAAAAGAATTGGATCTTATTTTAAAGAAAAATGAATCTTTGAAAATTGATATTGATTCTCATGTGTGCCATGCTAGTATAGCTTCTTCTTCTTGCACACCTATTGCAAGCTCCACTTTATCTTCCACTATTGAAAAAGATATAAATATTTTGAAGAAAAGTGTAGATTGTTTGGGCTCCACTTTGAGCCAATGCACATTGAATCATACACGTTTGGAAACCTTGGTTCGCAAGAAACAAGGTCCATCTTTGCATGCACACGCTACACGGCATACACATGCTTTCCACGGACACAACCATAACATGTATGCTCATGTGTACACATGTACACATTGTGGCCGAAAAGGTCATCTTGCTAGATTTTGTTATGATCGCTTACATGTTGAAAATTTAGCAAATAATCTTGTTTGGGTTAGGAAAGATACTAACCCCTATGGACCCAAAGAAAATGGGTACCAAAAACCACCTCCTTGACTTTTGATGTAGGTGGGAGCTCTCGCATCACGTGAGGGTATTGGTGCCTTGAGGTGGATGCATTCTAAGCTTAAAGAGAACCATGTGGATGCTTCACTCTCAAGGGAATTTGGTGGGAGGACCACCGTGGTTTGGAGAACTAGTGATGCACCTTCATCGGTTTTGGTATCATTCTCAAACTCTCATTTTTATTTTGCATACTTTTCATGTTCATCTATTCATAGCATGTCTTATTTTATTGTTCATTATGCTTATGTCATGTTGATTAGATTAGTGTTATACATGTTTAGTTACTTGAGACACCCATGTTTTATATGGATCTTATCTTTGTGTTCTCACCTTATTTAGTACTATCATGTATGCCCTAGATCTAATGTACATGCATATACATAATGATCATATGGATGTTTATGATGTTTTATTTTTGATGACTCATGTTTTGTTTTGATAAGTATGTTAAATGCCATGTTTATTAGACCATTGACATGCATGTATAGCTTATGAGATCACCCATGTTTATATGGACCCATATGTTGTGTTCTCACCATTTGTTTATCTATTATGCACTTCATAGCTCTAATAGCATGTGGATTTACATAATGATCGTTTTATGTTTGTAATAATGATTTATGTCCCGTTTTATGCTTCATGCTTTGATTACTTGCTTGAATGATAGTTTTCATTAAGACTAAGATTTATACTTGTACAACTAGTGAGCTACAAATAGACCTTTATATATGTTTGTACTTGAACGCTCATTTGTATTCACTTGATGTACTAGTATAGTCTAGTTTTGATGATTCATACATTCTAACTTGTATTCCTCAATTTGGATATGTTTTCATGATCATGCGTTTTAACTTCATGTATATGTCCATCTTGTCCAAACTATCATTTATACATATACATCCTTGAGCCACGTGCCTTCATGCATATACTTTTGTGGACTCATTGTGTTTAGGATATGTATGTATACTTTAGTTTGTACATGACATACATATGCCTTGAAGTTTAAATAGTTTGGATGAATTTCATGTTTGCTAGGTGATTTTCAATTGATTTCACATCCTAGATGAATTTCATGTTTTCAATATTGAGCTTGATTGTCCATTTTCATGTTGATATGTTTCTCACAACACTTGTACACTCACCTTATTTAAAATTTTCTCATGACTTAGTTTTCATGAGTACAATTTGTGCTATATGGATTTTGAGTGTTTTAGTGCCATGTGGTTTACATGTGTCTTCATGAAAAATATTTTTGTTATTCCCTATTTAAAGGATCTCGTACTAGTTGATTCATATAACTAGTTGTGATATTCTTCCTTGGTAGTAGTTTTCAAACATACTATATTTGTAAACTTATTTTTGAAACCCCTACCATCAAGGGTGGTTGGATGGGAGATCATGCTCATGTATGCTTTATAGTGAAAATCATAGTAAACTTGAACATGAAATGGGTGGTAGGAATATGATGTATACACTTGATTTTATTGTTGTTTCAATTGGTATCATTGAATTCCTTCAATTGGTATCAATCCTAACATTTCTTGTATACTCTTATATTTTTATGTATGTATGCTTGCATTTCAAAGAATATCAATTTCAATTGGTATCTATCTTTTCATACATATATATGTTTTATTTGTGCTTACTATATCCCTATATCTTTAAACACAAATCTTGTTTATGATGATAAGCTTGAGATTCAACTTTATTTCAATTGATTTAGTTTTCAATTGGTATCTTAATTCGAGCCTTATCATAGTTTTTATTGGTATTTCATAAAGGGGGAGAAAATCTTGTATTTCATCTTTCAATTGGTTTTTAGTATTCCACTCCCTTACTTTATGATAGAGAATAATAATTTCCATTGACAATAATTTCTACTGGTATCAAAATCAAATTTGTTTATATACTTAAAAATAATAATTTCAATTGATATTAAAGATCTATGTTTAATTTCAATTGGTATCAACATTTATGTTTAGAAATTCAAAATTTGTTATGTTTAATTTCAATTGATATTAAGATTGTTGATTTACAATGGTATGTTGTTTATTTACTTATCAATTGGTTTCAAGATTTTTGTTTTTCAATTGGTATAGTTTCATTTTTAATTGGTATCAAAATGCACTTCATTGACACATTTTTTTAATTGGTATCATATTTGAGTTTAGACTAAAAGGGGGAGAGCATCCCTTGATTGATTCCTTGTTTTGAATTTAAAAAGAATATGTTTTTATTAGTTTTTGTAAATAAGGGGGAGAAGAATTTCTTATAATCGGTATATGTTTTTACTAGTTTTGTTTTTAACCCCTTTGTTGATGATTGACAAAAAGGGGGAGAAGAATTTGAGTTATATGCATGTTTGTATGCATGTTTTATGTGTCTTTATATTAAGTTTAATTGGTATCAAGAGCATGTTTATTTGTTTTTGCTAATTGGTATCTAGAACATGTTTATTTGTTTTTTGAAAATTTTATTGGTATCTTCCATTGGTTTCTAGAGCCATTTATTGTATTATGCATATCTATGCATGTTTCATGTTTTATAATTTCATTGGTATCTAGAGCCATTTATTAGTTGTTTATCCTATGCATGAGTTAAGGGGGAGCTTCTTTGAAGCTTAACTTTAATCCATGCATATATAACTCCATGAGTTTTGTCATCATCAAAAAGGGGGAGATTGTTGGCCCAAAGGCCTTCCACTCTAGTTTTGATGATGATTAACTCATGTAGTTATGTGTACTAATAATCTTGTGATTTTAGTTTCAGATCTTTAATCAAGTTATTAGTTGGTGATTAGCTTCAACAAGATGATTTGGAAGCTTTCACATGTTGATTCAAGAGCCCGAGCGTCAAAGATCATATATAGCACTTGCTCGGTGGATCATGGAGTTTTGGATCGAGTCGGCTTGGAGATGCGCTCTACAAGAAGACTTCGGTACCTTAGTTTAGTTTTGTGTTTAGATCCAAATTGTAAAGATTAGAATAGTATGATATGCTCAAGTTCACAACACATACAAGTTTCATGTTTTGGTTTTCGGTTTTTGGTTTAACCAATCTTGGTTTTCATGAATAGATAGATTCAAAACAAGTTTACTTGGTTTAATGTATATTAGATTTGTTCTATATACATGTATGCTTCAACTTCCTAGACAAACTTAGTTTTGACTTACTTGTTCATGTGTTTTATGTTTTAGTATTTCTAACAAAACATATTTTGGAATTAATGACAAAAACTATGATATATATATGTTTCATGTATATTGGATTTCTATCCATATGCATCATGTTTCAAAGTGTTTAAATATCATGTTTTTGTATTTGGAAGAGTTTTGGACAAAATGTATATTCTATTCAAAATCTAAGTTTTAGAAAATACAGTTTTTGGTTTTTGGTAAAAATGATAAGACACAAAAATAGTTCATATTGATTGATTTTGAGCTAAACTTTTTACCACATGTTTATATATCAATGCAAAATGATAAAACAATTTTTGGTGATTTTTAGGAGTGTTAAAAGATTTTTAACAATATTTTTAAACTGTTTTTCTGACCCAGTTTTCTGTTCCAGGCTTCAACCAGTCGACTAGTCTTCTGACAAGTCGACTTGGCATGAAGTCGGTCGACCGGGTCGGTTGACCGACGTGCACAGATCTGTGCACGTTTGGCAGACACGGGACGGTCGACCGTCAGGGTCGACCGGGTCTGAGAGCAGAGCTCTCTGTTTGTTTCGGTCGACCCGGGCGGTCGACCGGTAGCTGCCAACGGGCAAAATTTGACCGTTGGACGGACGACCGGCCGGTCGACCGGCAGTTCATTTTTGGCAATTTCTGCTGCCAACGGCTATATTTTTCTGGGGTCTATAAATACTCCATTTGTGAGAGTTTTTCTCTAAGAATTTTTGTGCGAATTTTTCCCTACTCTCTGGTGTTTTCACAGCAATCAAAAGAAATTTTTGGACTTGAATTGAACAATCTATTTGGTGTTTTTGCTAGGGTTTGGAAAATCAAAGAAAGGGTTTTTGGGAAAAGATTTTGATTGAACTTCCCTATCTTAGTTTCAGTTTTTCCCAAGGATTTTTCTTTGTGATTTTGATTTCCTTCCCATTGGTTTTCTCCACACTTGAGCTAAAATCTACTATCTCTTCTATAGGATCTTTGTGTGGGAGAAAGAGATTGTTTTTGGTTGTTTGTTAGACCACCAAGTTAAAAACCCAATCTTTGCTTGGCTTTGTGCCTTGGGTTGTATCCCTCAAGTTGTGAGGTGATCCTTGTTTGCTTTGTGCTAATCCCTCAAGTTGTGAGGTGATTGTTTTGTTGGATTGGAGCTTGCCTCAAGGAGGAGGTTGTGGTTGTAAAGAGAGGAGTTGGGTACTCCTTGTGAGAGTTCTTTATGGACTAGCTAGTGGATTAGAAATCCTTCGTGTGTCGAAGGCGGGGATGTAGAGCTGGGTGCTCGAACCTTGAAACATATCTTGTTGTTTGCGCTTGATCCATTGACTCTCTCTCTATCTCTCTCTTTACTTTGTGCCTTGCAACTATTCATATTGTGCATTCATAATTGCTTGGCTTGGTTGTGTGTGCATCACTTGTTGATTGCACTTGAGTGTAATTGCATTAAGTTTTTAAATTCCGCATTTAGATCATAGATTAGCTATATCACCTATTCACCCCCCCTCTAGGTGACTTTTCACGTAGGGTCCTGATCGAGTGACTGTTCACTCCCCTACGATAAGGCCTTGAGAATTTTCCTCAAATATCTGTTTTTTCTTCTTCCTTTTGTTCTCATATCTTGATTGTTTTTCTCTTTTCTGTTGCAATGAATAAGGGAGAGAAATCTGGTGCGATTGGCAATACAAGTAAAGGAAAGTCTATGGCAGAGAAGAAAGAAAAGAGATCCTCTCATCGCACTAGGATTTGTATGGACTTTGATCATAAGATAACGAGGCTCCATAGCCAGGAGGATGTCAATGAGTATTTGAAAAAAATATGGTGTTGAACTTTCCTCTGGAATCAAGGTCGAGTTCCCTCGGACATCAATTTGGTTTGTCTCCACCAGACGACAGGGTTTACCTGCACCCCCAGGTCCTGGCGATGGGGTTAAAGCTATTGTAGATGAAGTTCATCCGCAACATTTTAACTTTCTACCAAATTGCCTCCTTGCAGTTGTCGAGGGTTGCGTGGCGGACAATCCTCAGGTTCGAGGCTTTCTGTATTCTAAAAGTTTCAGAGGCCTGTCAACAGGAAGTTTTCAATGCTGCCTAATCAGTGCAGAAGACTAGCCAGGATGTTCGCTACTTCGTGCCCCAAGGTAGGTGCGATAAACTTAGTGTCAACATGGTTGATAGTGACCATGGTATGCATGAGACTGTGTGTTCGAATAACTAGACTATGGGAGGCTGAGTCAAAAGGTGAACATGGGGCTGTTAAGATCGCTTGGAATTTGTGTCCGCCTGCCCAAGGGAAGCATCACTCTCAGCAAATATAGAAATGAAGCTGCGGAAGCTGTCGACAATTAACTATAATTACCACAACTGGAGTTGGCTGCTTGATCTGAACAGACCTTCAGTGCCTCCAGTCATCCCGAGGGTGTCTGTTTCGAGTAAGGGCCAACCTGTCCCCAAAAATTAGGGAGCATGCTCGGGGGAAGAGCCATTCAGTTGTTGATCTTGAGAAGTTGAGGGTCCCGGGATGGATGGTTCCCATCAGGAAGAAGAGGGCTCTTGTTCAACCTTTGCATCTTCCGCGCCCCGGGGTAAATTTTTAATTTCTTTAGTTTTTTTATTTGTGAAACTATTTCTCGAGCTTGTTTTTCTTTACAGAAGAAGTGTAGGCTGTTCGACTAGTCTGATGAGGAGTGGATGTCAGACTTGCTCGAGGCCATGACACACCTCTGTCCTCAACCGCGGAGTGCCCCCCTGTGGCCAAAGAGGCTCGGGTTGAGCCCTCTGACCACATGGATGGTACTTGGAGGGCTTTTTCCATCAACGAGGCTTTTGCAGAGACTGCTGACGTGCCCCTTAGAGGCGTGGACAGGAACTGAAGATGCCAGCAGAGCCCCTATTACCGAGTTACTCTCCAAGGAGGGGATTAAGGCAATGACGCCCCTACTCTAGATGATGCCGAGTTAAGCCTCCGCGTAGGCTTGAGACGGTAGGGGGTGCTGACTGTCCTCTGGTTGCAGACGGTGCGAGGGTCGCCGGTGGAGTCAGCTCCTCAGGGACTGCCACTCAGTTTCCAGAGCTGTATTCAGGATGGGCTATTGCAAATCCTGACTTACGGTTGTTTCTCCGGAGGGGAGATGTTAAGTTGGCCATCGGGTATGGTGACTTCCTCAAAAGGCTTGAGAAACTCAAGGACCTTCCTTTGAAGGAACGAAGACGATATCTGAAGAATAAGGTCTTCAGGGTAAGTATAGCGATGACTTTGTCCTGAGTTAGTTGTTTATGTGCCGTCTAACTTTGACTTCTATTTCAGAATGTCGTGCTCATATCTGAGCTATTGGATGACCACAAGAAAGCCCTGAAGAAGAAGGAGGGCGAAGTTATTGATTTGCACCGAGGGATGGAGGAGCTTAGTTCTGCGGGGAAGGTGACGACTGAGGAGATTAGTCGGCTCAAAACAATTTAGACCATGAAGCGGTGGTTCATTCCAGTCGAGAGAAGACGTTGGAGCAACTTAGGGGGAGCTAGAGAGAATGGGTTCGGTGATGCTGAAGGGGGACTTTGACCTACAATAAAAAAAGGTCTGCTCTGCAGATGGCTCAACAAGAGCTTGAAGAGATGCGTTAGTGCGTCGAGGGGCAGAAGCTACCCTGAGGTGAGAGTGTGCCGCCTTCAAGGAGGTGAAGGAGTGCCTTGATGATGACTAAAATCAGTCGCTGATTGTCCAAGATGAGGCGGAGGCGCGTGAGCAGGCGACGATAGATCATTGTCAATGGACCGTGAATATTTTCAAATTTAAGAAGTATAAAGAGGGGGTACGAAGATGGGAGATGAGGTGCGTCCTTGAGGTACCCGCTTGAGATTGGAGCCCTCCTGAGGAGTCAAGGCCAGGAACCTCCTGAATGAAATGCTGCCCCTGCTACCATGGCAGGGACCTCCCCGAGTGCTCCATCCACAATGTTGCACCCTTGGTAATGAGCTTTCCACCAACTGTACCCGCTACTGGACGTCTGACTTCAGATACCCCTGAAGATGCTGCGCTTTCGACTTTCCTTTCTGAGGCATCTCACAAAGGCAAAGTGAGTGTTTGAGAGTTTGCCTTGCCATTTTTTTCTTTTGCCGCTTGTAACAATCATCTGTAATCCTTTTGAACAGAATGAATGAATCTTCAACTTTAACCTTTTTTGAATGTTTGCTTCCATTGTGTTTTAAGGCCATTGTGGATTCCGACTTAGTGGACCCCTCTTGCCTAGCTTCCGACTTGGTGGTTCACGATAAGGGGGGAGCCCTTCGGGAGTTGCAGATGTCCTTTGCCTGCGTGAACTCCAGTAGGGCTGGCTCTTTTGGAGTGAAGCTCTTTAAGGTGGCTGCAGATTCTAACCTTGAGGGCGGAGATGAAGGAATGAAAATAGATCTAGACGATGAGCCTGAGACATTGCTAGACTTCCTGAATACCTGGCGGAAGAAGGTCGCCGTGAGTTTGTTCAGGGTGATACCTGGGCTTTCTCACCATATAGAGCTCAAACTGCTCAATCGTCTTACTTTTCAGCTGTATCTTGAGCTCTTTGCCGCAATGTGGTAATGGAAGATCTCAAAAAGAGGATTGACAGAGTGTTCAAAAAAGGGCACGAGATCTGGAGGCAATGGCTGATTAGAGACAAGAGAAGGCGGACCTCAAAGTAAGGCTCCAGAGTAGGCTTGAGAAGCTGTAGAAGGCGTGGGAGGAAGTGTCCGACCTTCAGGAGAAGGTCAATTCAGCTCAATCAGAGATCTCTTCGCTTCGAAAATAGATTGATAAGGGGCGCATCGAGAAGCTGGCACTTAAGCACGAAGTTCGGGTGCTGAAGAATAACCTGGAAAATTGTGAGAAGGATGTGGAGGAGTTTAGATCTGAGGCTTCGCATAATTCAGAGGGTTACGATGAGCTCTGGATAGCTCAGAGGTCGCTGCTTGAGGATGTACATACGATGCGCTCTTAAGTCATAATCCTTTACTCAGGCGGCCAGGTGGAGAGTACCGGAGGATGGATCGGGAGTACAAACCGTGACTCTGAGGGACGTAGTTCCCTACCCAGGAGTTCGGGTTGCCTGTCCAGAGGGACCACCGATCATGCTGAAAACTCTGGCAACTGGCACAGGAGATTTCAGGGATGGTCGGGGGATCAAGGTAGTGGTTGTAGGTGAAGCTAAATGAACTTACCCCCTTCTTGCAACAACTGATGTAATAAGGAGATATGTCCTCAATTTTCTTTGGGTGTTGAATTGTTGCTTCTTGATGTTCCTGTGTAATGCCTTAGATTTTTGTTTATTGGAGTTAGTGAGGGATAACAGTCAGGGTAGAGCCCGTAGGTGCTATTGACTTGCTTGGGGCAACCATAATGTTACATCCCATCATAGATTGATTTTGAGCAGTCATTGTGGGTGAGTCCCTGCCTTTCAAGGGGCTCCCCAAGGGATATCCGTTAGGGTAGAACTTGTATAGGCTGTTTACTCAATCGGGTAGCTGTCAGGGTGAAGAATCATGTAGACTGACTCCGAGCAGTCATGATGGGTAAGTCCCCGTCTTTCAGGGGCTCCCCGAGAGATAGTGGTGTGAAATGAATGGCAAGTGCACCAACCATTTACAAGTAATAAAGTGATAGAGTACAGTGTCGAACCCATGAGAATTGTTATCTAATTAAGTACCAATGGTGTATTAACTCAAAGTTTTATTTGAAGGAAAGATATAGATTTGGAAGTGAAATAAGAAAGAAAGATGTTTGCTTTAGATAGGAAAATCACTAAGGCAATTGATTTCAGCAATTAATAATTCGAATTAACAAGTTAATTGTGCTAGTAACTATATACTACTCATGTTAACAATTGAAAGTCCCTATCTTAACTAATATTCTCTCTCGAGCAATATTAATTCTAACCTCTAATATAAGAACCTACAATCTCTCGATCTAGTAGATTTACAAGTTAGAGGAAGCATTAAGAACGGTGGATTTTTCTATAAGATTGCAGAACTTTTAGGTCTCAACTTATCAAGTTGTGATTTCTATTCTCATGAAACATTACTAAATTATCTCCTTTCGGTCACAAACCTAGCTTTCTATATAATTGTGCGCATCAATTAATAACATGAAGAACGAGAATAAAAACTTAACATGCATAGAATCTAACATGAAGAACGGAGTACTAACATAGAACTAACACAAAACAATAAGATTAAATCTTCATAATAATTGTCTACATCAACTCCCTAACTATGGAGATTTAGTTCATGATAAATAAATTGCAAAGCAAAATAATAAACATGATTTCTATCTTCATATAGTAAATTAAAAGAGAAAGGGAAAGGATAATACCAATTTGGGGATCACGTCTAATCCTTAGTTATCGCTTCTTCTCAGACCTTCTTCTTCTAAAATACCAAAATTTCTTCTCCAAAAGCCAGAATTTTATATAACAAGAGAAAAACTAAAACCTAAATTACAAAGATTGTTTCTATATTTTTGTTAATGAGATATCGAGATGCCCCGATTACAAGAGAATGCAGCCCTTTATATAGACCTCAGAGCCAATTAAAATCAGAAACACATTAGAACTTCTAATCCTACTTCAGTTTGTTGTAGGAATTTAATCTTGAATTGATCTGTAGATAGGTGACGTTGATTGCTGAATCAGCTTAACAAATGACTGAATCAAAAACATCAGAATTGGATACCTGTAGCGAAAGTTATGATCAAAATACTAAAAGGTTTTTAGCATGAATCTGAGTCTGAAACAGATTTGATCTCTGTTGAACAGTGAACGGCTGCTCAGCCGAAAATTCAGCTACCCAGCCAAATTTTTATTTGATTTGACCTCAACTTTTGTTGGATGCTTTTCCATATTTCATAGACTCTTTTGTCAAGTCTATTGGGTCTTTGGATGTCTGTATCTTAAAATATACTGCTGCAATCATCTCTTTAACCTCGATTTTCTACTTTTTCATCTATTTTCTCTAATTTGTACTCTTGACCTAATTTTTGCATAAACATAAACATAAACACCCAAGTAGCATTAAATGTGTGAACAAAAGGAGTATAAAAGTGGTATAAAATATAGATGATATGCTAGTCCTCGAGCAAAATTCCTATTCTAAAAAGAAAAAGAAAAATTAAAATCCTAAAAATAAAATAAAAATCCTAACTCACTTTCGTAGGAATCACGATTGCACTTAGCACGTGCAATAAGCTGTTAAACCCTTAGGTAACCCTAGTGGACGAGTGTTGTCTCACGAGGGTTTTCAGTGAATTACACCCACAAAATTTGGTGAAAGAATTTAAAAGATCAGAAGAGATTAAGATAAAAAGGATAACCAAAAATAAGGATAATCAAAAATAAAGAAAATAGAAAAAGAAAGAAAAAATAAAGAAAGACAAAATATTTTTGGAGTGGTAAGCATTACTAATGTATAAGTTCTCTAGTTACCATAAACTCTCATTATCAAGTTCAATCTCTTATCAAGAACTCTATCATCTACTTGTAGAGATTTTTAAATTTTAGCCTATGTTACCATTCTTCCTAAGTGTTCTGATCTTATGCATCTTTGTGAATATGTATAGTTCTTAACTTACGATTTTGATTCAAACTTTCATACTTAAAATTTACACACACACACACACACACATATTCATAGAAGTTTCAAAGTATTACCACTTCGTTGCCCTTTAATTACTTTTTTTTCATATATATAACTAATCTAATTCTCTTTTGTGTAAATATCAAGATTTCTTGAGGCCAAGATACCTAACTAATTAAACTTGTTAATATATATATATATATATATATATTTCTTAACTATTTTTTCGCGTTAATACCAAGGCTTCATGAGGCCAAAGCATCTAGATAATTAACAGTTAAGATTCTTATTATTATTTAGTATTAAGTTATTCTCATCATCCCAAGTTTAAGCTATTGTGAAAGTGTAGATACGATGCATATTCACATGAACAAATTCTAAATGGTAATAATATTTTAAAATTTTTCATCTCTACTCAAAGACTTTAAAATTCCATCAAATTGATATTCCTTATCCAATTCAATTTATATGGTTACTAAATTCCTTAAAACTAGATAAACTTACTGAAATTTAAAATTTTTTCAGTTAGTAAAAGAAAAAGAAAAATCTAGAAAAATCCTAAAAAGAAAAGAAATAAATAAAAAAGTTTTAACCTAAATATAAAGAAAAAGTAAAATAAAAAATCCTAGATCCCTCCCCCATACCTAAACCTTGGCATGTCCTAATATAGTACAAGATGAATCAATATCACATGTAAAATAGCAAATAAATATCACTTCCAAAAAATCAACATATGCTAATTGAAACTTTTAAAAGCAATAAAAAAACATGTATATCTATTTGCAGAAAATAGTCATGCTCATAAATAACCTATTAGAGAAATATTTATCTGAAAAAAATTTGAACCTGTAAATCAGAAATTGTAGTCGTAACTTCAGCTACCCAGCTATACTTTTGCCTCTTATGATCCTCAATTTTTTTGGCTACTTTGTTTGATTAAGTTGGTTCATCTTATTATTCTATTTCTAATTTGAAACTATGATTCTTGGCTAGGGTAAAGAAAAATAAAAAGAAAAAGAAAGAAAAAAATAATTAGTATTTATATTTACAACAAATTAATCTCCTTACTTTTATTCATCGATTCTGTCCACGAGAACATTTTCCACTTTCCCAATGCGCTCTCTTTAGAGGAGATTTAAACGTGCTTAACCTCTTTGTTAACTTCTCGTTGAGTCATTCACTTTGTTTTTTGTTTTCTTTATTTTGATCTATGTTTCTTTTGATTTGTCCTCTTTGAACTTTTCATGCAACGGTTCATCTCATCATCAGCAGCATCATATGGCAAAGCATCTTCAACCTGCAAAGAGACACATCCAATGTCTTTAGAAAGATACTTGAAATTGTAAAAAATTTGTAATGCATGAAGTAAAGTCTCTTCGAAAGATTGCTCAATCGATGTCTCATCAAAAGTGTAGATACTCAAATAAAGTTTTTTTCTTTTGAAAGGAACTCTAACTTTGAGTACACTTTTCTCAACTTCAGGTTCTTCACTGCTTGGTGGGAGATTAGAGGAAGCTCTGGAACAAAGAAGCTCTTGTTCAACAGGAGGACAGCTGTCCAGCTGAAAGTTCAACTGTGTAGCAGAATTTTCTGGGCAGATGATGTTGAAATTTTTCTCCAAGTTTCTGTATCGTCCTTCTGGTATGTGATCTCGATTAATGTCTCTTGTGTCTTCTATATTGATGAATCTGAGACAAGTTTCTTTTCATAATAATCAATCAACCACTTGAGATCCTCTATGTAGCTTTCTTCTTCCTCCTTATATGCTTCAACCTCTTTGATGCCTAATCCTTCATCCTCATGTGCTTCAGCCTCTTCAAAAAATTCTTGTGGTTGCCTTGAGATGATTTTCTCTATTTGCCCTTCGTGATCTACCTGGGAATTACTTTGCAAGGAATGTGAAAACTTCATAAAAATTTCAAAAGTTCTATTTAAGTTTACCATAGTTTCTTCCAAATTAGACTTCTTTTCTTGAGGCACAAAGTATTGAGGCTCGATAACATGATGGTTATCGCTCCACAAAGAATTTTGATGATTTTTTCGAGCATGATTGTAGATGTAAGTGTTGAGAAAATATGGACAAACCATAGGATCATGATTTCCTCCACAACATGAACATGTTTGCATTGGCTCAAATCTTTGTAAGGACGATTAATAGTTGTTGTGTTCCATAGACCTGAAATAAAAGAAAAAGAAAGAAATAAAGATAAAGATAAAGATAAAATTTTCAAAATAAAACTAGAGACAAACGATATTGATATTAATAAAGATAAACAATCCCCAGCAACGACGCCAAAAACTTGGTGTGAACTGAATAGAAAATGCATCAATTGTTTACCAGTAATAAAGTGATAGAGTAGAGTGTCGAACTCACGAGGATTGTTATCTAATTAAATACCAATGGTGTATTAACTCAAAATTTTATTTGAAGGAAATATATAGATTTGAAAGTGAAATAAGCAAGAAAGATATTGGCTTTGGATAGGAAGATCACTTGGGCAATTGATTTCAACAATTAATAATACGAATTAACAAGTTAATTGTGCTAGTAACTACATACTACTCATGTTAATAATCGAAAGTCCCTATCTTAACTAATATTCTCTCTCGAGCAATATTAATTCTAATCACTAATACAAGAACATACAATCTCTCGATCTAGTAGATTTGTAGGTAGAAGAAGCATTAAGCACGATGGATTTTTTTATAAGATTGCACAAGTTTTACATCTCAACTTATTATGTTGTAATTTCTATTCTCATGAAGCATTGCTAAATTATCTCCTCTCGGTCTCAAACCTAGCCTTCTATATAATTGTACGCATCAATTAATAACATAAAAAACAAGAATAAAAACTTAATATGCATATAATCTAACATGAAAAACAGAGTAGTAACATAGAACTAACAAAAACTAACAAGATTAAATCTTCATAATAATTTCCTACATTAACACCCTAGCTATGGAGATTTAGTTCATGATAAATAAATTGCAAAGCAAAACAATAAACATGATTTTTATCTTCATACAGTAAATAAAAAAGAAAGGGATAGGATAACACCAATTTGAGGGTCACGTCTAATTCTTAGTTGTCGCTTCTCCTCTGATCTTCTTCTTCTAAAATATCAGAATTTATATAAGAAAGAGAAAACCTAAAACCTAAATTATAAAGATTGTTTCTATATTTTTGTTGATAAGATTATCGAAATTGTTGGCCCAAAGGCCATTAGCCCTAGTTTTGATGATTATAAACCATATGTAGTTAGGTATTAACAAAGTTGTTTAATTAAGTTTCAGGTAAAAATCATATGTTGCATTTCGGCTCCATCACAAGATTCACACATTTGGAAGCCACGAAGATTTAGATCCCAGAGCCTAGCACACTAGAAGAGCTCAAGAATCAAGCAAAATTGAGAAGACTATACAATATTTGTATTTTTACCGTTTTTCAATTTATTTAGGCTTTATAGTCATTTGTCAAAACTGAGATGATAGAGGTCGATAACTTATGGGACTGTCACACTCACACATTTCATATCTCAAGCAAAAATTCTTTACCCGATTTTTATCGAGTTTCAGAAAAACAAAGTTTCAAAAAATCAGTTTTTGGAAAAACAAGTTTTGGAAAAATGATTTTTTACTTTAGAAAAGAATTTTTATGAAAATATGGTTCTAACTTAATTGGTGTTGACCTATGATCACACTCCTATTATTTATAACTCTAGAACTCTATTTTGTATTTACCTATCAAAAAAATTTTATTGGAAAAATATAGACTTCAAAAATATTTCCAAAACCTGTATTTTGGTCTTGTCCGGTCGACCGCTAGCAGAGCAAAAGCATGGTCGACCGCATGGTCACATCGATCGACCGGCCCGGTCGACCAGAAGCAAGAGCAGTGCTCTCTGTTTGTTCCGGTCGACCAGCCCGGTCGACCGACAGAGAGTTTACACTCTCTGTTTGGGAACCTCGATCGACCGTCCGGTCGACCGCTTTCCCAACGGTCAGAAATTTGACCGTTGTTGGTTGATCGGCCTGGTCGATCAGCAGCAGACAACTCTGCTGTACTGGCTGCCAACGACTATATTCTGTCTTGTTTTTAGTTTGGGCTTCTCCCAACGGATCTATTGGCTTTTCTAACCTAATTTTCATCCCCTATAAATAGTGGGAGTGGATACAACTCAATGACAAGATTTACAAGTATAAAATCAAAGTTATTCAAGGTTTAGCCTTTTAGCAAAAAGTTTTTCCTTTGAGCCATATATTTCCAATCCTTTGGTGTTTTGAGCTTGAAGCATTCTCCTCTACTTCTCTACTTGGTTTTTGCACTACACAATTCCTAGAGTTTCATCTCCTCATCTTGGTTGTAGGGTTGTGCTTGTGAGCTATCTTTGTGGTCAAGTGTTGATCACCATTTTCTTCAAATTGAGAAGTTATAGAGGTTGTGGCCTCGAGCGAGCTAGTGAGCTCCAAGTTGGTGTTGCGGCACCGTGAGAGAGGACAAGTGTGTCCGAAGAGTTCTAGTGAGAACTTGTAATCGATTGATGATCCGGTGGGATCGCTCATAGTGGAAATCCTTCATCGTGTTGAACGCGGGGACGTAGAGCGGTGGCTCGAACCTCGAAACATATTCTTGTGTTTGGGATTGTCCACAATCTCTCTAAACTCTACTCTCTTACTTTACTTGCACTTATATTGCTTACTCTATTACAAGATCTGTCTAATTGTTTGTGTTTATTGCTAATTTATTTTTAATCCCGCATTATTTACCAATGAGTATAGCCATCACCTATTCACCCCCCTCTAGGTGTTTACAATTGGTATCAGAGCCTAACCCTAGCATTTGGTTTAATCACCTTAGGGAGATCCTCATTATTTGGCTATATTTATTTATTGCATCTATATTTGTTGTGCACTAATTTGCTTTCATGGCATCAGTTGACTTCTCTAGCATCAAGTCCCCACCCAAATTTGGTGGGTTAAACTTTCCCATTTGGAAGGTCAAAATGAACCTATTACTAAAGTCCCTAGGAGTTAGAGTTGCCAAATCCATTACCAAAGAATTTATTGAACCTCACAGTGATGAGAATACATGGTCCGAAGCAACCGCTAAGGACTATGAGGCCAATGCAAAAGCCCAATATGCACTTACAAAAGCATTAAATGAAGATGATCTTTCTCGTGTAATTAATTACAAATCTGCATATGAAGTTTGGAATGATCTTATTATTACTCATGAGGGGACGTCGCAAGTCAAGAGATCCAAAATTGACTTCTCCGTTCTCAATATGAGAATTTTTACATGCTTGAAAATGAAATTATAGATGAAATGCTCACTCGTTTCACCTAGATCACTAATGCTTTATCCTCTCTAGGTGACAAGATCGACAATGACCAAAAGATCCAGAAGGTCATTAGAGCTCTTCCCAAATCTTGGGAAGTCAAGGCAACCACCCTCAAGGAGCTCAACGATAGGGAGGAGATAGACTTCTTCGGCTTCATCTGTAAACTCAAAACACATGAGATGGAGATGAAGGTGAGGGAAGAAAGGGAGGCACCAAAGAAGAAAGCACTAGCTTTCAAGGCGGCTCCATCCTCCTATGATGAAAAGGAATCATCGGAAGACTATGATGAAGACTTTGCCTTGCTCATAAGAAAAGTGGGCAAAATGTTCTACAAGAAATATAGACAAAGCAACTTTCAAAGAGGAAGACCTCAAGGAAGATTTGAAAAGAAAAGGGAGGAACTGAGTCCATGTTTTCATTGTAAAAGAACGGGACATCTAATTGCTGATTGCCCCTCTCTACAAGCTACTACCTTTAAGAATGTGCAAAAGAAGAAGAAGGCGATGGTGGCCTCGTGGGATGACTCGGAGTCAGAATCCGAAGAGGAGATCCACACGGCACACATGTGCTTCATGGCACATGGTGATGATGCTTCCAAGGTATATCTAGAAAACTGCTTAGATGATGAAGATTTAACCATGAATGAACTAGCTCATTTTTTTGAAGAATTACAAAGTAGATATGAAATTTCTCTTGCTCAAAATAAAAAGTTGAAAAAGAAAAATGATTCTTTAAAGAATAAATCTGAACTAATTTTCAAATGAGAAAAATGAATTGTCAAAATCTTTTGAGAAAATGAAAATGGATTTTGAAAAATATAAAACTACTTGCAAGGGCAAAAGCCCAATCACCACTTGTAATAAAAATGAATTTTTAGAGATCCAAAAACGCATTGAGGTTTTGGATACTACCTTAAAGATATGTGCATTTGACATGACTAAATTTGCATCTATATTTCCTAAGGGAAAAACCCAAAGGAAACACACTCCTCATGCATCAAACACACAAAAGCATGCACACTTACACAAGCATGCATTTATGTATGATAGAATATATACATGTGCACATTGTGGCCGCAAATGCCATTTAGTAAAATTTTGTTATGCTAAATTAAACATGTCTAATAAAAATGTATGGGTTCAAGAAAACACTAACCCCAAAGGACCTAAAAAGATTTGGGTACCAAAAGACACGCCAAATTTAATTGATACAGGTGCGTCATCCTCCTCTAAGACTTAGGGGGAAATGGTGCCCAGGTGGTGGATGCATCAAAGCTCAACAAACACATCGTCACGTGCATCGCTATCAAAGAGGCACCTATTTTGGAGATTGCCCGTGGTTTGTTAATTTCTCCACCTAAAATTTCTTTTTGTACATGCATAGGATTTGCTAGTTGCATTTTGTGATGATATGCCTTAATTGTATAGACTTGCATATCCTTATTTTTTTCCTTAACTATGATTAAGATTGTGTATTTAATTCATTTTGCTTTTATGCTTGCCATATGTTATTTGTCCATGTATCATTTTTTGGTAAATAAATGTTTTATAAGAATATTATCAAAATAAAGATTTATTTAACCAAATTAAACTAATAAATAGAGATGGCAATTGCGCGCCTCAATTTTTATCTAGAGGAATGTCGAGAAGAAGTTCAGAATCCTTAAAGGGTTATTCGGCTTCAACATCTCATATTTATCGCTTAATTATTAAAAAGAAATATTTGGTTAAATAACAATAAATAAAATTTTATTCAAAATAAAATTATTTTTTGAGTTTGTCATGCCAAGTAAGATTTCAATATAACTTTTATGTTTATATAAGAAAAAATATATAATTCTTTTTAAAAGAAAATTAAATTAAGGTCAAAAATTTAAAACAGATTTTTGAACTGTTTTTAGCAGTTCCGGTCGACCGAGTTGGCCTGTCATAGGCCCGGTCGACCGGGCGGTCGACCGACTCAGCCTGAAATAAGAAAAAAAAAATTTCTTCCCGCAGCCGGTCGACCGGGCGGTCGACCGACTGAAACCGAGGTTGCTCTCGGTTTCCACCGGTCGACCGGGAGTCGGGTAACCTTTTTTTTTACCTGACTTTATCAATACCCTAACCCCCAAATCTCTTCTCTCCGCCGCCTCCTTCTCTTCTCTCCTATTTTCTTCACCCTAAACCCAATCCAACCCTCTTCTACTCCTCCAAACCCCAAAATCCCTTCACAAAAATTTAGTAAAATTGTTCTCAGACTCCAGATCTGTAGTTACTTTGGGATTTTCTCTTGGATTGTTAAGGTATAATCAATTTCTCCTATATCTTTCATTTTTCCTTGTTATTCCTAATTTTTCTTGTTTAGATGCCTTTATCTTGCTTATTCATCCACCACGTCAAAAAGGTCCAGAACTGAGAAGGGGAAAACCCCTGAATCTTCATCCAACCCTTTTGTATCACAGAATGCATCTCATAGGTACACCCTAATTTCTAGTAAAAATGTAATCTCTGGTAGGACTGTGGTGCTAAGTGATTTTGAGCATCTCAATCTTGCAAACATCCTAGGCTCTAGTTCACTCAAAAATTTTATTACCATAAAAGAACATATTTATCCTGAACTCGTACATTATTTTTACTCTAACCTGTCATTCCAACAAAATCATATCAGGTCTAGAGTCATGGGTAGAGACATAAACATTTCCCTTGAAAAATTTGCAAGTCTCCTACACCTCTCCTGTGAGGGGGTAGACATTTACAATGTAGATCTTCATGACTTTGCATATCCTGACGGTAAGTCTGCCCATACCGCCTCAATTTTGCTTCACGATGATGATAACCTTGACTTAGTTAGGAATGAGGAGATGAAGTATTATACTATCACCGCCCAAATCTTGGTTAAGATCGTGTTCTATAACCTCCTGCCAAAATCAAGAGAGTATAGTCACGCTAGGGGTTCTGCTCCTCTTGTGATCTATTGCCTTCTAAAAAGTATTAGAATTAACATTCTCAAACTCATCATTACTTATATGACGTCTGATCATCTTCTGGTCCCAAACCGGCACTTGCCCTTTGGGATGCTTATTACTCGTCTCTTAAAGCAACTAAGATTTGATCTCTCCACTGAACGGTCAGTTGAACCGTCAGTTGATATTAACAGCACCCTCCTCAAGAGGATGTGTGCTCGAGAGTGTCCTCCTGCTTCTCAGCCGCAGCCTATCATTCCTGCTGTTCCTGGATCCTCCTCTGGTTCTTCTGCTCCTTCTGACCCCTACCTAGCTATATCCACTCAGCTTCGGGAGCACCGCCAGCAGATGTCAGCTTAGATGGCCGCTAACTTTCAGCGGCTGGAGCAGCGTTTAGACAATGATCTCAGTCACATCTCTGATTCCATTCGCTACATGTATACCTGCGTCAGTGACACCTACGAGAGGTTTAATTGGCCGGCTCCTCTTCCACGTGGTCGCTCACAACCACTTCCTTCTTCCGGCCCTCCGTTCGCCGCATGGGTTCCTCCTCCTGCTCCACCTCAGCCACCTGCTTCCCCAGAGGACCCAGATTGCAGCCTTGACCCCTTTTGTTAATGACAAAAAGGGGGAGAGATATTTTGGAGTTATTTATGGGGTGTTAGTTGGGGTGCTAGTTTTCACGTTTGGAGTATTTATGCATTTGGATATTAGTTTGCTTTTTGTGGACATCTTTATTTGTGTTTGGTATGTATTTTATGGACATGTGTTATGTTTCTAGTTTTTGAGGTTGGCTGAACCTCTTAGCTTGTATGGACATCTTTTTTATGTTATGGCAGTTATCTTTATTGTCTCCATATGGTATGTGTGGTATAGATCTTGTAATAGGGAGAGAGAGTGGTACATGCTTGGAATGCAAGAGTGCTTGTAATAGAAGGTGACAATCTATGAAAGGTGCTCTCTTTACCTCTCTATGTTTTCTTCTCTCTAACTCCTTTTACATGTATAGCTAACTTTTCTTTCATGGCAACTAACAACTAACCACCAACTAGTCTAACTTCTTATTTGATAATCCACATGAATCTAATAGCCTCTACTTGGCCTTGCTCTTACAAGAGCCATTGATGGCTCATGATGATGGATCTAACACTCTAACTTCCTAACTCTCTAACAAGCTAACATTACTTTATCTCATGCTTGTTCTTATTGGGTTTTGATGATTTAAGTGTAGCTTGCACTTGTTGGTTGAATTTGGGTTGTGATGAGTTACATATGGGTCATGCTTTGAATCGCTCTTGAACCAAGGACTAATGATAGCCAATGATACATGTGAGGCAGCTATCACTAAGAGGTTAGCGTGTTGGTGGAGTCATTAATAGTTAGTAGCCGTGAGTTTTCTTTGTTTTTCACTTTGATTTAGAAATACCAAAAATCACAAATACCATTCTTTTCTATGTTTCCCACTTCTTCGTATTTCACCGTACTTCTTCTTTCATTCTTTATTTTATTTTCTTTTTATTCTTTAAAACTTTGAAGAACTGTTAACATACATATGAACATACCGTGTCAGCTTCTATCACCTCCCGTCCTTATGGATTCGACTCGTTTTAGCTTCTATGCTATAACAAAATTATCGAGGAAGCCAAAGCACACACACTTTAAATATCAATTTCAAACATACACTTTTTGTGCGCGGTTTTCCCATGATCACTGACACACTAAACACTTTGCTACATAACGAGCAATCTTTTTCTTCATTATATGCCACCAGAATCGCTGCTTCAGGTCTTGGTACATCTTCGTCCCTCCAGATGTATGAAATATACTGAGTTATGGGCTTCAGACAAAACTTCTTGTCAAACATCTCCTTTCGGTACACAAATTTGTCACCGAAATGGAGTGTCCTATCTCCATGGATCTGCATATCCATCCTCAGTCCAGCCTCCACTTGTGTAACCCTCGGTTTCAGTTACCAGTATTTTTCACTAGTAGTCAGTATGATATAAATACCTGTTCTGGTGGTCTAAACTAAGTCTACTTTAACTCTAATAAAATTTTCTCTTATTTCAGATTTTTCTACATTTTTTAAAAAATTTCTAAATTAATTAAAGATTCTCGAAATTCGTGACCCATCTGTGTCCTGTACGACTTCCCGATTTTAAATTTGCAATTAGGGTTGAATTTTGTGAATCTGATTTCTCAATAATGCTTAAAATAATATTTACTATTTTAATGAATTTTTAGGATTTTTTCGAATTAAGTAGGAATTTAACTGAGTTAAGAAAAAGTCAAAAAAATAAAAAAAAAATCCAGAAATTATTTGCAGCCAGAAAAGTTTGAACTCAAGTCTTCTAAGAATAAAAGTAATGAGTTAACCATGATGCCACATTGGAGTGTGGTCTAGAGGCCCAAGCTCATTTATTTAAACCTCCTTTTAACTCCCTTCATCCTTTCTAACTTCCCCTACTCTCTCTAACTTCTACCTCACTTTCTCCCCCTCATTCTCACTCACCCTAACTGAACCCACTACTTCCTCCACACAGCATAAATCTCAGGGGTAGCTTAGGGGTATGTGTGGTGCCTATATATGGGACAATTCACCATCTCTAGCAAAATTATAAAACCCAAACTTCTCTCCCTTTCTCACTACTTTCTCACTCTCTCCCAAAACTCTGAAGTGTTGGATGAAGGGAAGAACATTCAGACTGAACAGAAGCATTCTAGGTAATTTATTTTGCATTTTCATAGATTTAGTTCTTTGTGGGATTTCATCGAACACGTAGCACGCGTTACATTTTAGCTTTAATTTTACTATTAAAAACTTATGCTAAAATCACAATAAAATTATATAGAATAGCTAAGATGTACCTTGTATTTATCATAATTTTTAAAAAAATTTATTCCTTTTATTTAAAGAAAAAATAAAAAAGGGAAAACGTGCATAGCACTGTGCTGTGCACTATGCTGCTGCCTCGGCCAGGGCCTGGTCGAGCCAACCCCGGCCGGAGCCAGGCTAGCGGGCTAGGACCTGGTCTGGCCAGGCCAGGCCAGGCCCAACCTGACCTATTACAGACTCAGGTTCGAGTCTACACAGCAGACCCAAACCTGACCCAAATAATAAAAAAAATCACAGAAAGAGAGAAAGAAAAAGAGAAAAAGAGAAAAAAAAGAAAAGAAAAGAAAAAGGAAATAAATTCAGAATAGTTACTATAGCATTTTACTGTAGCAGACCCAGACTCAGACCCAAAACCCATTACTGTAGCAGGCTCGTTACTGTAACAAACAGACCCGTTAAGCATTTTATTGATTTTTAGGTTTATTTTAATTCAAAAAATTCGAAATAAACACAGAAAATTTGAGAAAATTCACAGAAATTCACAAAATAAATTTAAGACTCTATAAAATCATTTTGAGTGTAATATTACTTGGAATAACATGAAATTAAATATTCTTTGTAATTATTATTAATGATCATTTATTTAAAAATTGCCAATAAATTTCTAAATATCACAGAAAAATATAAAATTCATAATTCAATAATATGTAAACATTATACATCAATTTATTAGGTTATTCATGTATTTTATCATGAAAGTATATTTTTAAATGGTTGCTAAATTTCAAAAATTGAATTATTTGAAAATATTAACCAACAAAATAATGATAAATAGTAAAAATTATATGCTCATTCAACTTACCACTGAATAAAGAACATGTCAAGTCTCTAATTAATTCATACAATATTTGAACCATGAATTTTACTCAGAGCCAATTGCAGCAACAGAAAATCAAATTCCAACGACATCAGGCAAGTACACATACTCTCTCTCCTCTGTGTTTCTTTGTTAGTTTATAAATTCTTTTCCGATCTCGATTCTCATATCCTTACCTGATCATGTGTATTGTACGACATGCATGCATAGGATGTTTGTTACATAAATGATCATTCAAGTATAACTATAAATTAGTAAATATTGTACAAGTAATTGACGTCACCCTATCTCATGATTACTATTTTTATGTTTACATCCTAATACAATGGCATCACTTATACTATTATGCATTTATCACTCGATGTTGTCACTATTTTTCATTTTCTCAAAATTTTGATATGTATTATAATCACAAGTTGACACTAATACTCTTGATATTGATCCCTATCCTGTCACGCTGAGTCACACATTATCTTGCACTTGCATTAATTAATAAAATTAACCAATTCAGGGTTACTGGGGGAAACTGTAGCAGGAAAAATTCAGGGAGGTGTGCTTGGAAGGGAGACCCCTTGTGGGTTTGGATGCCACACGTGATATTATTATTTATGCGCGCTCCTGTTATTACATGTTACATGATACCTGAGTACAGTGAACTATTTCTCCCTGCTATCAGGATCCACTAACGCATCACTTGTTTGATATGTAATTGTCCTGTGGGATGGGGCATAGAATGGCTGCATTAGTTAGGGTAATAAAACATACTACACTTAAAATTATCATTTGTGACATGGATAATCTTGACTACATGATATTCCTGGTCTTGCCATGTTATTCTTAACTTGTGATCTTGTGTTGTTGTGATCTGATTATTATGATATATGGCATTACTCGTTTAGGGTGCTTCATACTAATTATATACATGTCATAGTATACATACATGACCTTATTTTACATGATCTAGTGTTCTGTTACTCTTGCTGGTATTTTATCTGTCAGTTTATATTACCGTCAGATTCATTATACATTCATTCCAGTGCTCTAACTCCGCCAGTGCATCATCCACTGCCTGTCTCAAGCCAGAATAAAGAAGGAGGGTTATGGTAGGCCTGTGACAGCTAACGTAAAACATGGTCACATACTATGAACATGAACCAAGAGCTAAATTTTGTTGGGGCGTTCCTTACTGAGCGACGCGCTACATCGGAGCCCGGGTGTAGTGAAAAGTGGGCAAGAGTAGCTATGTCGTCGTCTTGAAATGACGAACCACATCGGAGCCCGGATGTGGTGTCAAATGAGTAAGGGTTCCCATACTTTTATGAGCGAGTGAGGGTTAAGAAGTTAGCCCGTGAATATAGGATTAGGGTAGCATCATGGAACGTAGGTTCTCTTATAGGTAGATTAGCAGAGTTAGTTGATGTTATGATTAGACAGAATGTTAGTATTTTGTGTGTGCAGGAAACTAAGTGGGTAGGTGAAAAAGCTAGAATTATAGAGCCTTGGGGTTATAAACTTTGGTATACTGTTAGAGATAGAAATCATAATTTGGTGGGTGTGATCATAGATAAACAGTTGCATGAGGATGTAGTGGAGGTTAGGAGAAAGGGTGATAGGATTTTACTAGTTAAACTTATTTTGGGTAGGCAGATTTTTAATGTTATTAGTGTCTATGCACCACAAGTAGGACTTAATGAGTCAAGCAAGTGTCAATTTTGGGAGGATTTAGATGAGATTGTGTAAGGCATACCCATTAGAGAAAAGCTTTCATAGGAAGTGACCTCAATGGGCATGTAGGAACTAGCCGTTATGGGTTTGATAGTGTACATGGAGGATTTAGTTTTGGGGAGAGAAATAAACTAAGTAACTCGATTCTATATTTTTCTTTGTCATATGATTTGATCTTAGCGAATACTTGGTTTAGGAAGAGAGAGCCTCACTTGATCACTTTTAGAAGTGGATCAAGTGTGAGCAAAATAGATTTCTTTTTAACTAGAAAAGTAGATAGAGTTAGTTGTGTGGATTGTAACGTAATATCGGGTGAGAATGTAGTAACCCAACATAGACTCTTAATTTTAGATATCCAAATTAGAAGGAGATTTAGAATGATTAAACGTAAGTTAGATCTTAAGATTAAGTAGTGGCGGCTAAAAGAAGGTAACCAAGGAGTTTTTGTAGATCGAGTAGTACATGAAGCAGATTGGATAGCCCAAGATGATCCTAATACAACATGGAACAAAATTGCTAGCTGCATTAAAAGAGTAGCTAAAGATATACTTGGTGAGTCACGAGTGGTGCTCCACCATGTAAGGACACATCATGGTGGAATGAAGAGGTAAAAGCTGCCATTAAGATTAAACGAGACTCTTATAGAGATTTGAAGAAAATTGTGATGGAGTGAGTTTTGAGAGGTATAAGCTAGCCAAGAAGGAGGCTAAGAAAGCTGTTCAGAATGCAAGAGCTAAAGTGTACAAAGAAGTGTATGAGAAGTTGGACACTAAAGAAGTTGAAAAGGACATATATAGAATTGCTCGAATAAGGGAGAGAAAGACTAGAGACTTATGTACTGTGAGGTGTGTCAAAGATGAGGATAAGAAGGTTTAGTTCGAGATGAAGAAATCAAAGAAAGATGAAGAGAGTATTTTGACAAATTGTTTAATGGTAGTTCTACTCAAGACTTGGATGACCTTACCATTAAGTGTCAGGATATGAGTCATAATTATATGCGCAGAATTAGCGAATCTAAAGTTAAAGAGGCCTCGAAGAGGATGAAGTCAAGGAAAGCTGTTGGCCCGGATGGAATTCCTATTGAGGTATGGAGATGCTTAGAAGAGGTAGGCGTGAGATGGCTGACAAACCTTTTTAACAAGAACTGGCTAACTAAAAAGATGCTAAATGAGTGGAGGAAGAGTACCTTAGTACCTCTCTATAAGAACAAGGGTGATATCTAGAGTTGTTCAGACTATCATGGAATAAAACTAATGTGTCACACCATGAAGCTTTGGGAAAGGGTAATTGAACACAGGATAAGGCAGAATGTTACAATATCAGAGAATCAGTTTGGGTTTATCGAGGGCGATCGACGGCAGAGGCTATTCATTTGCTTCGTCAACTTATAGAGCGATTTCGAGAGAGGAAGAGAAATTTGCATATGGTATTTATTGATTTCGAAAAAGCTTATGATAAGGTGCCAAGAGAGGTAATATGGTAGACATTGATAAAAAAGGGAGTCCCCATAAAGTATATTGACATAATCAAGGATATGTACGATAGAGTAGTGGCAAATGTCAGAACGTGTGGAGGCATAACAAGTGATTTTTCTATCACAATTGGATTGCATCAAGGATTTGCATTGAGTCCATTCTTATTTGCCATAGTGATGGATGAGCTTACTAGAGCTAAGATACCCTGGTGTATGCTATTTGTTGATGATATTGTCCTAGTCGATGAGACGAGATCTGGGGTAAATGCCAAATTGGAGCTATGGAGGCAAACTCTAGAATCTCGAAGTTTTAGATTAAGTAGGGCTAAAACAGAGTATATGGAATGTAAATTCAGTAAACAAGGAATCCGAGATTATAGTATTGTAAGACTAGATGGACAAGAAATACCGATGAACAATCATTTTAAGTACTTGGTTTCTATTATCCAAAAGGATGGAGAGATCGATAGTGATGTCAACCAAAGGATCCAAGCCGGCTGGTTGAAATGGAGGAGGGCAACGGGAGTTTTATATGTTCGTAACATTCCGTTATGGTTGAAGGAAAAATTTTATCAGATTGCTATTAGGCCAGCTTTATTATATGGCACAGAATGTTAGGCTATAAAGAGACATCATGCCCAGAAGATGAGTGTAGCAGAGATGTGCATGCTTCGTTGGATGTGTGATAACACGCGGAGAGATAAGGTGAGAAATGAGGATATTCGTACTAAGATAGGTGTAGTCTCTATAGAAGAGAAAATGAGAGAAAACTACCGACAATGGTTTGGTCATGTGCGACATAGACCTACAGATGCACCAGTCCGATGAGTAGAGCATATCAATTTAGGGCAAGTTAAAAGAGCGCAGGGGAGACCGAAGAAAACATGAATGGAGGTAATATGACAAGATATGGGGCTAAAGGTCTTAGTGAAGGCATATTTCTCGATAGGAATGAGTGGAGAAAGCTGATCCATGTGCCCGATCCTGCGTAATTCTCTTTTGGTTCATGTAGCGTACCCCAAATACTTGGGACAAATGGATTAGTTGTTGTTGTTGTAATTCATTCCAGGGCTCTACTTATATTGTCCCTTTACTTTCACATTTTCATATTATTGTTTCCTCTTTTCGTGTGTGCACTTGTTGGTCCACTTTTGACGGACCTTGATTTTTCAGCATCAGTGCTAGAGGAGACTGACAAGCCACTATTCGAAAGAACCCAGGAAGACTACCAGGCGTGAGTCCAAAGTTTCTTATCTTATGTAATTTGACATTTTGTCTAGTTATGATGTCCCGTGTCAAAATTGTATCTTCTTTTATTTCTGCTTTATTATGTTTCCAATCTTGTATCCAAACAAAGACTATTATCGAAGTATGTCTTTTGCGTGAAATAAAACTTCTGGTTGTTTTTGTATATGTGTACAAGAATTGGCTCCATTACTATAGAGTATGATATTCACGGAAGAGATTTCCCTCTTCATGAATTTCTGCTGGCCATCGTCACGTATCCGTACTCTGTATTTTGGGAAATAGGGCGTGACAACTTGATTTCTAAATTCTTGTATCTTGGGGTCACCACTTTGAGCCTCCTTGATCTTCTCTAACAAGGTTGACTGAAATTGCACAGTCATCAACTGTCCAAAAGCATAGTCCTCTGTGTCATTATCAGCTCCATCTGTCTCATCTCCTTAAGCAATTCTTTTTGCTGAGTAATTTGCATTAACATACAAGCTCCAGGCTTCCTGCTCAAAGCATCCGGTATTACATTGACCTTCCTAGGGTGATACTGTAGATCAATGTCATAATCGGCCATCAACTCTAGCCACCGCTTTTGCCACATGTTTAGCTCCTTTTGAGTGAAGATATACTTCAAACTCTTATGGTCAGTGTAAATCAGCACTTGATCACCCAACAAATAGTGCCTCCAAATCTTCAAGGTGAAAATTCTAGCTGCTAGCTCTAGGTCATGCGTAGGATAATTCTTCTCTTGTGGCTTTAATTGTCTAGATACATAGGTTATCACATATCCATGCTGCATTAGTACACACCCCAGTCCTCGTCCAGATGCGTCGCTATATATGACCATACCTCCAGTCCCGTTAGGCATCTTCAATATTGGAGCCAAAATCAATCTGTTCTTCAACTCTTCAAAAGCAGTGGCACACTCTGCTGTCCATACATACCTTTTCTCTTTTTAGGTAAGCTTGGTCAGAGGTTCGGTAATTTTTGAAAAGTCTTGCACGAACCTCTGATAATATCAAGCTAACCCCAGAAAACTCCTAATTCGGTTGCTGACTTTAGAACGGGCCAATCTTTCACCACCTGAACCTTGCTGGGATCTACTAAGATGCCTTCTCCTGAAACAATATGTCCCAGTAATGCCATGCTCTTCAGCCAGAACTCAAATTTACTCAGTTTGACATAGAGCTTCTCCTGCTGAAGGGTCTGCAACACAATCCTCAAGTGTTCTGCATACTCCTCTTCATTCTTAGAATAAATTAGAATATCATCAATGAATATGACCACAAATTTATCTAAGAATGAAGAGAAGACCCTATTCATCAAGTCTATGAAAATTGTTGGAGCATTGGTTACTCCGAATGCAATAACTAGAAACTCGTAATGTCTGCAACGAATCCTAAAGGCCATCTTCAGGATGTCCTCCTTCTTCACCTTCAGCTGATGATATCCAGACCAGAGATCTAACATCGAGAATACCTTAAATGCACTAAGTTGATCGAACAGGTCATCTATCCTGGGCAAAGGATATTTGTTCCTTGTTCAATTCTCGATAATCAATGCACATCCTCCTACTACCATCCTTCTTCTTTACTAGAAACACTAGAGCTCCCAATTGTGAAACACTGGGTGTGATGAATCTCTTATCCAAGTACTCATGCAGCTGCTTCTTCAATTTCGCTAGCTCCACAGGTGCCATCCCTTTGGTAGTGGCATAATTCCCTTGTTGCTGCTGCCTGGACGCCTTCAATTTCCCAACGAACTGGAACTCTGGCTGGTGCGGAATTCTAAAATATCACACTCTTGTTTCGGCAATCAATCATCGCATGATATTTTCTAAGCCATGTTATACGTAGGATCATGTCATATTCACTAGTGTCTATCACAAACATGTTTAACTTTCTCCTATAGACCTCTATAGGGCACGATTTACATACCCTATTAGGGGTTATAATCTCATTCCCTGTACTAATCTCCCACTGAGTGTCTATGCCATCATGGTGTATAGAATGCATCTTGACAAATTTAGTGGATATGTAGCAATGCGAAGCTCAAGAATCAAATAGCATTATAACTGGAAATGATTGAACCAGAATGATACCTGCTACCACCTCCTCTGATGCCTTCGCTTGTCTGCTGTCCAAATTAAAAGCATGGCCTCTCCTACATCCTGCTTCGGTCCTCCTCTGAGCCTGTTCGAACAACTGTCACTGCGGTGGAAGCGAAATACCTCTACCTGCATGTGCAATGTTCTTCTTTACTCTAGGTGATGGAAGGGTGGGAATGGTGCTTCTTTGTCCTTTGATCGGGCAGTCTGCTAGTTGATGATCTCCGGATCCATAAGCGAGGCATTGGCCATTAGCCCACCTGCAATTCTTTCGTAGATGTCCCATCCTCTTGCAGAAGTCACAGATCATTATTGGTGGAGGAAGAGTGATCGGGCGTCTACTCGGTGGAGCTACACTGGATCTGGCTGGAGGTCCCCTGATAACCTGATCGAGAGGTCGCTTCAGTGGTCGTTCCTGCAATCTACTTTTGTTCTCTTTCTCCATTACCTGCTCCAAGCCGTGAGCAACAACAAGGACCTGAGAGTAAGTCCCTAGTTGCTGTGTGACCAGAACTTCTAAATGTCCAACCTCAAGACCTGCTAAAATCAGTTAGCCTGATCTTCTTCATCTGTCACCATATATAGAGCAAACCGGCTCAACCTCAAAAACTCCGTGGCATACTCGTCTATTGTATGGCCCCCTTATCGCAGATTGATGAATTACTGCTCCATCTCCCTCCTTGCAATCTTTGGAAAAAATCGCTCATAAAAGCTCTCAGTGGACTTGATTGTAAAAATCAAAGAGTTAAGAAATTACCGTGTAGCTTGTGGCTAATGGTCGTATCCACGAGGAGGAATGCGATGCAAGCTTTTCGGTGTTTTGTTTAGTAACAAAGAATTATGCTCGTTTTTTAGTTGAAAAGAAGAATGGATAGAAGGAAAATGAATAAAAGAGAAATTGCAACTTTGGAGAAGGCTTTGGAGAAGGTGATTTAAAAGACATTGAAAATTGTTTGGTTGTTTTAAATATGAGAAGGAGAAGATCTGGGCTCACTAATTTTTAACTCAACTATGTACTTATCTCAAGGAAATTTGGGTTGCATCACTTTTATTATAAACCAAAAACCTTTAGTTCCTTTTAATGTCCAAGCAAAACAAATAAGATCGTTTCATTTAAATCTTAAGCCCTATCATTACAAATCATTAAGAAGTGAATATTAAACCATTAAGCGCGAAGAAGCAAGTATGGAATAAAAACAGTTCAAAGAGATTTGTGCTTTAAAAGTCCAAGTTTAAAATAAAGAAATCCTCATGTGCTTTCAAGAACGAAGTTTTAACTAAGATACTTTATGATTCAAAAAGTGTTGCTTTTATGAAAATCAGTCAAGAGAGAGGTAATAGAAGAGGTCCATTAGTGAGCCCAGAAAATGAATTAGCTACTCATTATGAAATGAAAACAAACAAGAGAATGACAAGTAAACTTGAATATACCGAATTCGAGTCGAGTTGATCAAGCAAGTAGAAGCTCCTTTGATTGTCACTTCAAAGACGAATTACACACTCAATTCCACTCTCCTCTCTGGTGTTTGCACTGAACTACAAATTATAAAACAAAAATACAACTTCTATACTATCTAACAAAAAGCCAAAATCCTTAAAAAATAAACAAAAATTCTAATCCTAGTCTTTGCTCCTTTTTCAGTACAAAACCCAAGCTTTTATAGGCGAAAACCAAAGGGCAGGGAGTGAGGAGATAAGGGGAGCAAACGCTCCCCTTATCTCCACCAACAAGCTGCGGATCCGCGGCTTGGGCCGCGGATCCGCGGCCTGGATGTGGCCAATTGGCCACATCCAGGTGGAGAATAGGATGGCGTGGCTTTGTGCTTCCTTTTGTCTTGTTGGATTTACTGTTTCAGCTCCCTGATTTGACGAAACGATCTTTGATTTGTTGGCTTCAACCGCTTGATTTGGGAGGATTCATTTCAACCGGTTTTCAACCTCTCTGATATGCCAAGATTTGCCCTGATTCCCTGATTTTGAATTTATTCTGAATTAAATGGGCTTTTGGGCTCGTTTCTCTGGTCTATCCTTTAGCAATGGGCCTGCATTTTATAAAGAACAATAGGACTTATTAATATGATTTATTTAGATAACAAGCATAGAAATGTGACAATATGTATGCAATATATGTGACCGATCACACGCCCACACTTATCGTTTGCTCGCCCTCGAGTAAAATATCAAAACTAATCTTAATCAATTATTAGACCACTTTCGTAGGTCACTAAATTGCACTGAGTATGTGCAACAAGCCATTAAACCTCTAGGTTATCCCTAGAGGACGAGTTTTGTCTCGTGAGGGTTTTCAGTGGATTGCACCCGCAAAATCCATAAAGAAAGAGAAAAAAGTTAGTATTTTTGAAAAGCATTTTGAAAAGAGAAAATATTTGAAGTATATTTGTGAGAGTTTAAGTAGTCTATAAGTTATAGGAATATCAAATTTTCCATTCCTAAACTTAGTCTCTATTCAACAACATGTCATCAATCAAAGTAAGGAGTCAAATTATTTTTCTCATTTAGTCTATTAATTTACCCTGAGTCGTATGCACCATCGTGACTGTGAAGTTGACTAAGGGTTCTTTAACATTAACTCCTATGCCTTATTTATATTTATTTTTGGTGGTATTTATTCCTCAATTCCATTAGGCTTTCTAATCTGCCCATGTAACGAGCCTTTAGTCAGTGACACCCAAACCGGACAGTTTTAGGGCACCAGGTGAGAAAACACCCCTAAGGACATAAACACTCGAGCAGACAAGGCCACGAAACTAAGGTTTTTATTTATAAAATGTACCCCTTTTAGGCGTGAATACCTATGCTTCATGAGGCATAAATACCCAGCTTAATCAGAAGATCTATATATATATATATATATATATATATATATATATATATATATATATATATATATATATATATATATATATATTTTTCAAACTTATCTAATTATCTTTTACATAAATACCAAGGCTTGCTTAGGCCAAAGCACCTAGCTAATCAATAATTAGATTTGTTTATTTTTTTTCTCTTTTTTTTTCATACATATATACTTTTTTTTTTTATAAGGCATAAGAGTCTTTGTTTTTAAACCCGAAGTGTGTAAGTGTATTTAGTGTGCATATTTCATCAAGGTAAATATCAAGACTAAATTACTTTCACGAATTTTCTTCCTAACCTTAAAAATCAAACAAGTCATCTTATTTTGACCAAGTGTAAGAAATCCTAATTATGATTTTCCTATTCCTTAAAATTGACTTAATTTCTTACAAAAATATATCAAAATATTGTTCTTACCTTTCAAAAAGTTTTTTTCTTTATTTTATATATATATATACAAATTTTTTTTATTTTTATTTTTATAGTTATATTAGTCATGTTAGAACCCTCCCCCACACTTATCTCATGCATTGTACCCAATGTATGAAAGAAATTTAAACATGCATGAAATGAAATGTAAAAGAGGTGCATATATTATACAGAAATATGTACAACATCAAGTTTCTCCCACACTTAGATCTCGGTCTTATCCCTCTAGCTCTCTTCCCGTCATTCTAATGGGTCCTCTTTATAGGGCATAGTGGGGAGGCCAATTTTTCTGTCATTTTAGCTCTCTTCTTCCCAGTCTCAACTTCTTTAGGTTTTCTTTCCTCATATTTCTACATTCATTATTCAAAAATTGATCACCACCACACTTCTCAGTTAGAACTTCCTCACTATGAATGCCCAGGAATTCTAATTCAGTTCCATATATCTCCTCAAAGTTTAGGTCAACACTTTCCCCTAGAGATGTGTAATTAACCAAAAGATCCCTAGTTGGTTCATCCAAATACATGAGTTCTTCTTCGAAGAGGTTTTCAAATAGTATGTCAATCGGAGGTTTTGGAATTATATTCTCATGTGATACATTATTGGTTGGCTCATCGAAAGTGAAGATATTTAAATCAAATTTCCCCCTTTTAAAGGGTACTCTAACATTAGGATCTCTGACATATGCCTTCTCATCAAGATAATCGCATTCATTCTTAAATAATTCATTAAGAAACAGCGACTCATCTTCTATATCTTCACTCTCTTCATCACAATTATTTTCAACAAAGTTTACCTCAAATGTTTGATCTCTTATCTTACGAGGTTGTTTTTCTAGGTTGAAGACATTGACTTCTCTAGTCATGTCCCCAAAAGTTAACCTCATGGATCCATTCCTACAATTGATGATGGCATTGGCAGTAGCGAGGAATGGTCGCCCTAGGATAACAGGAGTTTGAGCCCTATGATTGGAGTTAGACACAGGTTGTGTCTCTAGAACTATGAAATCAACAGGGTAAATAAACTCCCAACCCGGATAAGAACATCATTAATCTCTCCTTTTGAAACTTTTACTGAACGATCAGCCAGTTGGATAGTGACTCGAGTTGGACTAAGATCACCCAACCCGAGTTATTGATAAACTGAGAATGGAAGCAAGCTGATACTTGCCCCCAAGTCAAGAAGTGCACGACTAATTTCGGCTTGTCCTATTGTGCAGGCAATGGTTGGACTACCTGGATCCTTGTACTTAACAGGGATCGGACCCGATAGTAGCTCACTAATGTTAGTGGCTAAGAAGACCTTTTTAGGAACATTAGTCTTTCTCTTCTTGGTGCACATGTCCTTAAGAAACTTAGCATAAGATGGGACTTGTTGGATGGCATCAAGAAGTGGCACATTTATCTTCACTTGATTAAAGATCTCAATTATCTTATCCATGTGTGAATTTTGCTTGTTGTTTTTCAGCCTATTAGGAAATGGTGCTATAGGCTGGTGCATATGACTGGTTGACTTACCTTTTTCAAATTCATCAAATTTAGGAGGAGTGGGATTAGATGAGGTGGATGCTGAAGTGTGATTGTGCTGACTAGGATTAGGTGGTGTTGACACTTGGTTATCAACTTTCTTTCCCGACCTCAATGTATGAACAGCATTACATTGATTCAGTGATCGATCCTCAACCAAATGAGCTTGTTGTGAATTCTTAGGATTCATAATTGGTTGACTGGGCAAGGTACCCTTTTGCCTCTCATGTTGTGGGTTGGCTAACTGGCTCATTTGACCCTCTAGCCTCTGTATTGTTTGCATGAGGGAATCTTGGTTCTTCATGTATCTTTCCATATTTCTCTCAAAATCAGTCATTCTCCTTTCGAGTTGAGGATTCTGGAAGGAAGATGGTGGAGCTTGATTGGGAAAATTTTGTTGATAATTTGAAAAATTGTTGGGAGAATTGTGAGGGTGATTGGAAAAGTTGGGTTGATGATTGGAAGAATTATTGGAATGATGGAAGTGGCTTGCATGGTTTGACCATGGGTGGTCAATATTTTGTTGGCTCCATGAGAAATTTGGGTGATTTCTCCAGCCAGGATTGTACGTTGGAGTGTAAGGATCATTGTTCGGCCTTGAGAAGGCCGCATTCATCGGTTCAAGAAAGTGTTGGTGAGCTTGAAATACAGGACACTCCTCAAACACATGAGTCATGGCTGACAATAAGTACAACCCGGAGTTGGTAATTGGTTTGGGCTGACTTGATTGACTGGACTTGGTTCCTTAGTTTCTAGAGCTTCCAGTCTTCTCGCTAGATTAGCTAACTTAGCCTCGTTAGCTATGGATGATTCAATCGAATGGGGACCTCCTTTTGAAGAGATAGAGTTTGGATTTCTAGAGCTTTCACTAGTAGGTTCCCATTGGATGGTCTTTTCAGCTAGATTCTCATATAAATCCCATCCTTCATGCTCATCCTTCTGCAAGAATCCCCTTGGAACATGCTTTCTAAGAGGGTCTTGGTCGAGTAGTCTAAACCGTCATAAAGAATTTGGCATTATCGTCATTTCTCTATTCCATGATGAGGACATTAGATAAGGAGGACTTTGAAGCGTTCAAAGTACCTCCAAAACGGTTCACTAGGTTCTTACTTGAACTGCATGATGTTTTTCCTAACGAGAGCGGTCTTGTGGATTGGATAGAATTTCTTCAAGAAGACCTTGATGAAACCATCTCAAGATGTGATAGAGCCGGCCGCTAAGCTGTAGAGCCATTTCTTGGCTAAGTCCTTAAGAGCAAATGGGACAAATCTCAACCTAATAGCATCATCTGCAAGGTGTGGGATTTTCATCATTAAGCATACTTCCTCAAATTCTCTTATGAAGAAATAAGAATCTTCGGACTCTAAGCCATGGAACTTAGGGAGTGTATTGATGAACTGTGGCTTAAGCTCAAAGTTGTGTTCACCAACCGATGAAAGTTGGATGTAGGATGGAAGTGATGTTCTAATGGGATAGAACCTATCCTGCAAAGATGTCGGTCGATCCATAACCGAATCTGGTCTTGTTTCGAACTTGGGTGGTGATGTGTTTCTAGTTAATCTAGATGAATTAGGGTCTCTTGACCACACTTGCATATACAAACACAATCACGAACAAATTCACCAAGAGTTAAGAAGAGAAAACAACCAAGCCTAGTCTAAGGTAACCTTGACCTAGACAACTCCTAACTGGTTGATTGTCCACAGGAAGTATAATGTAGACTTTGACCACAAGCTAATCAGCCAGGTCAGGGCAAGATTGGTGGGAGGTTATCCGTCAAAGACGTTCCTTAATTAAGTAACCACCAACCTTCGAGCTTTCGGCCCTTAATCCCCTTCCTAGACACTGATTTGGCAGGAGTCAAATTCCAACACGTTCCCCCTTAGGATAATCTCCTAATGAGTTCGAGATGTCCCTAAGGCCAACGTCTATCAGATTTTACTTAGGCTTAGGTTGTGCGAGCTTGGAGATGGTTTGTGGGCTAAGGAAGGATAATGACTTCCCTACCTTATCTTGACTTGGGATTTGCCTTTAGAATTGATTTGTGCAAAGTGTGCAAGATATAGAAAAGTAGCATTCAAAAGCAAATATCACCCAAGAATGTTTCCTAAACTATATGCTATGCATACATACCTTGTCTCCAGCTTTCTTCAACAGTAATTGTAAAATAAACGTAATTAGACAAATGCCTAGAATGCAAGTCTAAACGTTTTTTAAGCAATTAACAATCACTCAAATTATTGTTGGATTAAAACATGGATGGTGGATAGCGGATATAGTAAGAATATAACGTACAAAAACTTAATTTTTTTGCGAGCAATATGTCCTGCAAAAAAGAGTTTTAGTAGTCTAATGAAATTTTCAACTTTTACAACGCAATTTCTTGAAATTCTGTTTCCTACATTCGAGAGTAGGGGCACAGAATTTGCAAGTCTTCTCTTGCAAAGCTAGAATGCTAGATCTGAATCTTGAAGTCCCTGAAACAACACACCAAACTTGTTAAAAAAATAAATACACCGTTCCCTCCCCGGCAACGGCATCAAAAATTGATTGTAAAAATCAAAGAGTTAAGAAATTACCGTGTAGCTTGTGGCTAACGGTCGTGTCCACGAGGAGGAATGCGATGAAAGCTTTTCGGTGTTTTGTTTAGTAACAAAGAATTGTGCTCGTTTTTTAGTTGAAAAGAAGAATGGATAGAAGGAAAATGAATAAAAGAGAAATTGCAACTTTGAAGAAGGCTTTGGAGAAGGTGATTTAAAAAACTTTGAAAATTGTTTGGTTATTTTAAATATGAGAAGGAGAAGATCTGGGCTCACTAATTTTTAACTCAACTATGTACTTATCTCAAGGAAATTTGGGTTGCATCACTTTTATTATAAACAAAAAACCTTTAGTTCCTTTTAATGTCCAAGCAAAACAAATAAGATCGTTTCATTTAAATCTTAAGCCCTTTCATTACAAATCATTAAGAAGTGAATATTAAACCATCAAGCGCGAAGAAGCAAGTATGGAATAAAAATAGTTCAAAGAGATTTGTGCTTTAAAAGTCCAAGTTAAAATAAAGAAATCCTCATGTGCTTTCAAGAATGAAGTTTTAACTAAAGTACTTTATGATTCAAAAAGTGTTGCTTTTATGAAATTCAGTCAAGAGAGAGGTGATAGAAGAGGTCCATTAGTGAGCCCAGAAAATGAATTAGCTACTCATTATGAAATGAAAACAAACAAGAGAATGACAAGTAAACTTGAACATACCGAATTCGAGTCGAGTTGATCAAGCAAGGTGAAGCTCCTTTGATTATCACTTCAAAGACGAATTACACACTCAATTCCACTCTCCTCTCTGGTGTTTGCACTGAACTACAAATTATAAAACATAAATACAACTTCTATACTATCTAACAAAGAGCCTAAATCCTTAATAAACAAAAATTCTAATCCTAGTCTTTGCTCCTTTTTTAGTACAAAACCCAAGCTTTTATAGGCAAAAACCCAGAGGGCAGGGAGTGAGGAGATAAGGGGAGCAAACGCTCCCCTTATCTCCACCAACAAGTCGCGGAACCGCGGCTTGAGCCGCGGATCCGCGGCCTGGATGTGGCCAATTGGCCACATCCAGGTGGAGGATAGGATGGCGTGGCTTTGTGCTTCCTTTTGTCTTGTTGGATTTACTGTTTCAGCTCCCTGATTTGACGAAACGATCTTTGATTTGTTGGTTTCAACTGCTTGATTTGGGAGGATTCATTTCAACCGGTTTTCAACCTCTCTGATATGCCAAGATTTGCCCTGATTCCCTGGTTTTGAATTTATTCTGAATTAAATGGGCTTTTGGGCTCATTTCTCTAGCCTATCCTTTAGCAATGGGCCTGCATTTTATAAAGAACAATAGGACTTATTAATATGATTTATTTAGATAACAAGCATGAAAATGTGACAATTTGTATGCAATATATGTGACCGATCAGGACTTCTCCAAGCGACCGGTTTCTCCAACCACTCTTCCCCAGCAATCCACCATGTCCGAGCCACGTCTATCAGTTGGATCTTGATCACCTTCATTTGATCATCCTTAGGAACATGAGCTGCATTCAAGAGATTAGTCATATCAACCAATCATTACTCTACATCCAACGGATTTTCTGTCCCGACAAAGGTCGTTGGTTGTAACCTCCTAAAGTCCGAAACATTCTCAAGCTTTTGCTCTGAGATGTAGCCGCCCTCACCATGGCCACCGTGGTTTCTATTGTATCATAATCAGATCATCTCTCATGAGTGCCCTCTGTTGTTGTTGTGACTCTATCATGTAACAAAGCACGCCTATTGGATTAGTGGCCTCATCACGAAGACCAACACGAGAGGAAGAAGGTTTTCGAGCCATTACTCTAAAAATTAACTCTAAAAATTAAAGTAATATCTTAGGAATTGCATTAATAAATAAACATCTTGTAACTGTAGCTGGAATATTAAATTCTTGTATTGTCGGTAAGAGCCTAGCTATACCCTAGGATAAAATAATAAAAATCTGGCTCTGATACCAAGAAAACTCTGTCACGCCCCTCTAATATTAGCTACACTAACGAGTCTGCTACAGTATTGGGCTTGAATCTGAGTCTGGGTTTGGGTCTACTACAGTATTATTGCTACAGTAATTATGCTACAATATTATTTCATGTATTTTATTTTATTTTATTTTCCTTTCCTTTTTCCTTTTTCCTTTTTTTAAATATAGGCCAGGTTGAGTCTTTAAAATAAACCCAAACCTGGGTCTGTTAATTTGGCCAGGCACTGGCCTAATGGCCTGGCCTGGCCAGCCACGCCAGTCTCGACCTAGCCGAGAGCATGAATTGTGTTGTGTTTTTCTTCCTTCTATATAAAACTATAAAAATTCATTAAAATAGTGATAATTAGGGGACATATCTAGGGTATCCTACCAAATTTTTTTGTGATTTTAGAACTTGTTTATCATTCTGAAATTTGTGGAAGAACGTAATATTTGCAGGTGTTCGATGAAATGCCTAAACGAAAATAAAATTCTCATAGTTTGAGATTTACTTACGGGAAACATTTCCTTTCAATCTGAGTAAGTCCCTCCATGTCCAGCAAAGCTCCGATCTTCTTATAGTTAGGTTTGAGGAGGTGATATGAGAAGAGAAGGTGTAGAGAATAGGGTATTCTTTCTTGTTCTAGAGTTTTGCTAAGAGATGAATAATATATATCCCCTTACCTATAATCTCTCTCTGAAATTCGTGCCTTAAGGTTAGGGAAAGTTGTAAAGAGTGGGAGCAAGTGGAAGAGAAACTGGAGGAGAAGTTAGAGAGAGTGGGAGAAAGTGGGGGGAAGTTGAAATTACTATAGTGGGGGTTAAATATAAACTTTTGAGAGTAAACTGAAATTACACCTAGAGGGGGTGAATAGGTGTAAAGTTAATCAAATGCAAACTCTAAACAATTTTAAAATGTATGATGCAAACTGATCACTCAAAACAAGAATTGAAGACGGATTCCCCATGAAGGGCTGTGAACTTCTCCTCGTGATCCTTTATATGAGAGTTGAGATGCTCAATTGCTATCTTGTTGAGATAAGTATAGATCAACAAAGATGAATGAATAATAAGCAAGCAAACAAAATAGAGACAATAAGATAATCGCAAATAAGAAAGATTTGTTTTGAGGTTCGAGCCACTACTCTATGTCCCCGCCTTCACCACTGATCAGTCACATATATTGCATATACATTGTCACATTACCATACTTTTTATCTAATAAATCCTATTAATAAGTCTTATTCTTCTTTGTTAAATATAGGCCCATTGCTAAAAGAAAGAAAAGAGAAACAAGCCCAAAAGCCCATCAAATTTTGAATTAATTCAGAATAAATTCGAAATCAGGGAATCAGGGCAGATCTTGACAAATTAGAGAGATTGAAAACCGGTTGAAATGTATCTTCCCAAATCAAGCGGTTAAAGCCAACAATCATAGGCTGTTTCGTCAAATCCTGGAGCAGAAATGACAAAACCAGCAGAAGATATAGGAGAATCACCAAACCAGGAGTATCCCCCATTTGGGTGTGGCCACCTGGCCACACCAGGGCCGCAGAAACGCGGCCCTAGCCGCGTTTTCGCGGCTTTGTTAGGGTTGTTGGGGGAGCGTTTGCTCCCCCAATCTTCCTACGACCTCTCCCCTCTGGTTTTTCCCTATAAAACCATTTTCAACAGAGAAGAAAGGAGCGAAGACTAGGATTAGAATTTTTGTTTATTTTTTAAGGGTTAGGCTCTTTGTTAGATAGTATAAAAGTTGTATCTTTGATTTGCAATTTGTAGTTCAGTGCAAATACAAGTGAGAGAGAGGAATTGAGTGATTGTATTCTGATGATTGAAGTGACATCAATACAAAGATCAAGCTACATTTTCTTTCACTCCATTTTACAGTATGTCTTGCTTTATTTACTTGCATTGTTCTTTGTCTTCCATGAGTAGCTAAATCTATTTTCTGGGCTCACTATTACTCCTCTCTCTGATCCCTCTTCTTTTCGAACGGTTTTGATGAAAAGACCCAATGAATCATTTGCATGCCTAATTTAAGCCTTTCTTCTTGAAAGTGTTCTTGAAGGCACATGAGGATGGGTTTGGATTTTTAAATTTCTACTTCTTTTAAAAACGTCTCTTGAACTTGTTTTTATCTCATACTTGAATTTCTTGATGATTAAACATTCAATTCGAGATGATTTCTTAAAGAAAAGGATTAACTTTTTCAAACATCTTATGTGCTTTGCTTAAAACTTTCTAAAATCAATCTTAAGTTTTTATCTATGATCAAGTTGAGGCACTAAGGATTTCAATAGAAAAACATATCGTTGAGTAGTGAGATAGTGAGCCCAGATTTTCTTCTTTATTAAAAAATAACAAATCACTTTTCAAACTTTATACAAAATTCACCTTTTTTAAAGCCTTCTCTAAATTTGTAACTTTTCTTTTAATCATCTCCCTTCTCTCCATTTTCTTTTTCAACTTAAAAGAAAGACACCAACTTCACTCTTTGTTATTTAATAAAAAAACCGAAAAGTTTCTATCGCATTCCTCCTCGTGGACATGACCCGTTAGCCCAACGCTACACGGTAATTCTCTTATCTATTTGATTTTATAATCAAATTTTTGGCGCCGTTGCCAGGGATACTTACCACTACCGTGAAGGATTTCACTATCCACTATTTGATCTTCCACAAAAGGACCTTACAACAAGAAATTATAACTACTTGGAGTACACTACTCCCCAACTCAATCCTCTACACCAGAGATAACACAAAGCCAATTGAGAATACAAGCTCTTGGTGATCAAGAGACCACAAACACTCTCTTACAACTTTCTTACAAATCACCCATAGAGTAAAAAAGTAAATTTGAAGCTCAAGAATGTATGTGAGAATGAAAATCACAATAGAGAGACTTTAAGAGCAGAAAAACTATATTAAAACTTAGAAATTGAAAGCACAAAAGAAAACTTTGAAAACTTTTTCTCTTTTAAAGCAAAAACTTGATTTTAATAGAATTTGTTGTTGTAAACATTCAATCCCAATAACTCTTTATATAGGTTTTAGAAAAACACTTTTAGAATTGTTTACCAGGCCTAAAAGAGATGATTTTGACTCTCAAAATTCAAATCTCCGCATTTTAAAAACATATTAAAAATACAGATTTGAAATTCTGGCCATTACTGTCATTCTGGTAGTCCGTCGGTCGACCAGACGATCGAGCGGCCATTTTAAAAATTTGATCATTTTGGCTAGCGGTCGACCGGTCGGTCGATCGTATTTAACCGAGGCCAAAATGGTTATAGTCGGTCGACCCATTGGTCGACCACAACAGGGGATCGGTCGACCAGTCGGTCGACTGGGAATATGCACCAACATGCACACCCCTTCTGCCAGAGGTTCAGTCGATCGTGCGGTCGGTCGTTCTAGCCTGTAATAGGCACAGTCGACGCACGGTCGACCGACCTAAGCCAAAAACGAGGTCAAGGTCAGTTTTAAAAATTAAGAAAATTTTTAAATAATTTTTGTTAGAATTTTGGGAGAGAGAAAACATGTATAGCAATGAGATATAGTATCTAAACAAAGATAAAAATATTTAAGAAAATATAGAACATGTATCAAGACTAAACATTTTGTTTGTGTATATCTTTGAGCCACAAATCTATATTCTACTCTTTAACAAACTAAATTCTTGCAAGATTCTAATCGACTACAAGAATCTTCAAGCGGGCTTCTCTGATAATGACGTTAAGTGCTTTGATATTCAATCCCGTTACTTGAGTACCCTTAAGTCATCAAACCTTCCTTTAGAGGAAGAAACCTGTTAGATCTTCTTGAAATCTGAAACACACTTAAAATACTTGAACTTGATTATAACTAAATAACTACATATACTTTGTTATCATCAAAAACAAAACTAGTGATTGTAACCTTTGGGCCAACAATCTCCCCCGTTTTGATGATGACAAAACATATGAGCTATTTAGAGGAAATGAAAGGAAAGAGTATGAAAAAGCATTCCCTCAAGTTATGCTTATCTATTAAGTCAAGATATCAACAAATTATATGATAAAGGCATTGCATATGAGCATGAATCAAGCTAATAGTAGATATACTCAATAAATACTTCTCCTTTTTGTCATGCATCAAAAAGGGTAAGAAAAACAAATATAGATTTTTTAAAAAAATCATGATACCAATAAGGAAAAACTCATGAATCTATAATACAAACATTAAGTTCACCACAAATGAAAGAAAATCTGTTGAAATCAAGTGGCTTAGTAAAAATATCTGCTAATTGAAAATCAGTTGAAACATAATCAATTTCAATATCTCATTTCTTCTAGTGATCTCTAAGAAAGTGATATCAAATTTTTATGTGCTTTGTCTTACTATATTGATTTACATTTTTAATCATATGTATAGTACTAGTATTATCACAAAAAATCTTAATATGATCATAATGCAAATCAAGTCAAGAAGAGTATGTTTCATCCAAAAGGCTTGTGTACAACAATCCCTGGCCGCAACATACTCCGTCTCGGCTGTTGAAAGGACTGCAAAATTTTATTTCTTGAAGGACCATGAAATAAGACAATTTCCTAAAAATTGATAAGTTCTACTTGTGTTCTTCTTATCCACTGTACAACTGACATAGTCAGCTTCCGTAAAACTTGTCATGAAAAATTTTCAGTCTTCGGATATGACAAGCCTATTACAATTGTGCCCTTAAGATATCTAATAATCTGTTTTACCACAATCAAGTGGGACTCTTTAGGACAGAGTGGAATCTATCACATAGACATACACTAAATATAATATCCAGCCTACTAGCTGTTAAATAAAGTATACTACCAATCATACTTCTATAAAGTTTAATGCCTGCATTTATACCTTATCCATCCTTGTCAAGTTTTATTGTGGTAGCCATAGGTGTTTTGCTCCACTTTGCACCTTCAAGCCTAAACTTCTTGATGAGTTCCCTTGTGTACTTGGCTTGATTTATAAAAATCTCATCACTCCTTTCCTTGATTTGGAGTCCAAAGAAATAGTTTAGCTCGCCCATCATTGACATCTCAAACTCATTCTTCATGCATGATTCAAAATCTTTACAAAATTTTTCATTAGTAGATCCAAATATAATATCAACATAAATTTGAACAATAAGAATATCACTATCTACATGCTTAGTAAACAAAGTGGTATCTACTTTACCTTTTATAAAACCATTTGAAACAAGAAATGTTAAAAGTCTTTCATACCAAGCTCTTGGATCTTGTTTTAAACCATATAAAGCTTTTTTTAATTTGAAAACAAAAGCTGAATGTGTAGGATCAACAAACTCGGGGGTTGTTTAACATACACTTCCTATTCAATAAAACCATTTAAAATGCATTTTTAACATCCGTTTGAAAAGTTTGAAATCTTTATAAGAAATAAAAGCAAGTGTACTCTGCATGGCTTCAAGCCGTGCTATGGGTGCAAAAGTTTTCTCAAAATCGATACCTTCAATTTGGGTGTAACTTTGGGCCATTAACCTAGATTTATTCCTAACAACATTACCCGACTCATCCAACTTGTTCTTAAAAATCTATTTAGTACTAATTGTTGGTCTATTATGGGGTCTAGGGATAAGGTGCCAAACTTGGTTGCGCTCAAATTGATTAAGCTCTTCTTGCATTACAAGCAACCAATATGGGTCGCCCTTGGCTTCGAGGATGTTTTTTGGTTCTATATGAGAAACAAAAGCAAAATGGCCATAAAAATCATGAAGTTTGGGGCGAGTAGTTACCCCCTTTGATACATCACCTATGATGAGTTTCCTGGGATGACTTGTAACATATCTCCAATCTTTTGAAAGTAGTTGTGTTGGTGCCACTTCAACCTCTTGAATTTCACCTTATTCGTCAAGCTTTGACTTATCTTCTTAGATGGGCGAGTCCTTCAAGGTTACTTTCTCCATGCCTTCACTTAAAGAATCAATCTCTATAACATTCTTAACAAAAGCATTAGATTCTTCAAACTTAACATGCATAGATTCTTCAATTGTCAAAGTAGATTTATTGAAGATTTTATAAGCCTTACTAGTGTTAGAATAACCAACAAAAATAGTTTCAAAAGTTTTAGCATCAAATTTTCCTAAGTTATCTTAAGTATTTAAAACAAAACATTTGCATCCAAAAACTCTAAAGTAAGAAACATTAGGCTTTCTCAAATCGTAAATTTCAAAAGAAGTTTTGAAAGTATTTTTACAAAAATAAATTCTATTTGATATGTAACATGAAGTGTTTACGGCCTCGGCCCATAAATATTGAGGGAGTCCGTATTCAGTAATCATTGCCCTGGCCATTTTTTGAAGAGTATGATTCTTCCTTTTGATCGGGGAAAAATCGCGCACAAAAAAGTATATGTTTGAAATTGATATTTAAAGTGTGTGTGCTTTGGCTTCCTCGATACTTCCGTTATAGCATAGAGGCTAAAACGAGTCAAATCCATAAGGAAGGGAGGCGATAAAAGCTTTATCGGTTGATTCACGTGTGTGTTAAAAGTTCTTCAATGTTTGAAAGAATGAAAAGAAAGAAAAAGAAAGAATTAAAAAGAGAAGTGTACAGTGGAAACAAAGAAGTGGGAAACATAGAAAAGAATGATTTTTATGATTTTTGATATTTCTAAAACAAAGTAAAAAAGAAAGAAAACTCACGGTTACTAACTACTAATGACTCCACCAACATGCTAACCTCTTAATGATAGTTGCCTCACAAGTATCATTGGCCATCACTAGTCCTTGGTTCAAGAGCGTTTCAAAGCATGACCCATATGTAACTCATCACGTCCTAACTCAACAAAACAAGAGCAAGCCATACTTAAATCATCAAAACTAAAAGTAAGCATGGAGTAAAGTAATGTTAGCTTGTTAGAGGGTTAAGAAGTTAGAGGGTTAGATCCATCATCATGAGCCATCAATGGCTCTTGCAAGAGCAAGGCCAAGTAGAGGCTATTAGATTCATGTGAATTATCAAATAAGAAGTTAGACTAGTTGGTGGTTAGTAGTCAGTTTCCATGAGAGAAAAGATTAGCTAAACATGTAAAAGGAGTTAGATAGAAAACAAAGAGAGATAAAGAGAGCACCTTTCATACCTTGTCACCTTCTATTATAAGCATTCTTGCATTCCACTCATGTATCACTCTTTCGCCTAATACAAGATCTAAAATAAATAGAAAATACAAAGAGGAAGAAGAAGAAAAACTAACTTAACCTAAACTATAATATGGAAAAAGAAACTACACAACTCTCTGGATATCTTGCTGAAGGAGAACCCCAGGGGTATTTATAGGCACCAGGGGAAAGGGGGCAAGCTGGCAATAGCTGGCCAGAAGCACAGGCGCAGCCGCATCCGTACGGTCGCGAAAACGCGGCAAAAGCCGCATTTTCGCGGCTCTTCTAGAGTCGCGCGCGCGGCGCCTCACGCCATGCACTATCCTGTCTGTCACCTGTCAAGTGAAAGTCCCGACAAAATCTCCTCCCTAAGGTCAATGTCTACTTGGTAGGCCTTTAATCATCCATTAAATGGTGATTTAGGGTCTTCTTCTCCCTAAGGTCAATGTCTGCTTGGTAGGCCTTTAATCACCCATTAAATGGTGATTTAGGGTCTTCTTCTTCATTGCACACTATGGACCTAGAAACATGCAAGAGAGGTGTTTATTAGCAGAATTTAATATGAAATAAATGTGAAGATGTGGTATAAAATATGCAGTTTTAGAGACTAATCACCTTTCAACGACTCCATTTTGTTGTGGAGTTCTAGGACAAGATAATTCATGCCTAATTTTATTTTCTTCACAATAAGTGATAAAATAATGGTTAATGAATTCACCACCTTTATCACTTCTTATGCACAAAATTGAAAAACCTTTTTATTTTTCAACCCTGTTTCGAAAAACATTAAAATGTGAAAAAGCTTGATCCTATGTTCCAAAAAAAAAATCATGTAAAACGAGAAAAGTCATCAACCAAAACAAAAATAAAACAGTTTCTATTTAAACTCTTGATTTTAGTAGGAACAAACAAATCCATGTGGATTAACTCTAATGGTCTAGATGTCATGAATCCTTGGTTGGTTTGAAAGAGAACTTAGTTTGTTTCCCAAGTTGGCATGAATCACAAATGTTTTAAAACTTTGAGCAAGGAATACCCTTCACCAATTCCTTAGAGTTTATTTTAGATAGATGGTCAAAAGAGATATGGCCTAATCTTTTATGCCACAAAGAAGAATCCTCATTGAAAGCAAGAAATACCCTTCACCGATCCCTTAGAGTCAATTCTAGATAGATGGTCAAAAGAGACATGGCCTAATCTTTTATGCCACAACTAAGAATCCTCATTGAAAGCATTTAAACATGTATCATTGCAATCTAAATTTAACATATCAATAATATATACATTATTTTTACTAAATCCAAAAAGAATGCAAGCATCAATTTTACCATCTAAAACATTGCAAGAAGAATCATCAAAAATAACTTTGAAATCTCGATCACAGAGTTGACTAATACTCAAGAGGTTATGCTTGAGATCATCAACTAAAATAATATTTTCAATCAATGAAAATGAACTAATTTTAATATTACCTATACCGATAATGTTACCCTTTGAGTCATCTCTAAAGGTGACGATGCCACCTTCATGATACCTTGATAGGGTTGCAAAATTATTGATGTCCCAAGTCATGTGCCTTGAGCAACCGCTATCAAGATACCACCGCTCTCTACGTCTTGGAACCTTGTTGTGTACCTACATCACATAATGAAGTTATTGATTTTGGTACCCATAATTTTTTGGGTCCTATGATGCTAGTACTTTGAACTCAAATATGATTATTAGAAGCATTTATACAATCAAAATTTTTTTTAGCTAAGTGACCCTTTTGGCCACAATAAGCAAAAGAATAAACTCTACTATACATAAATACATGATGTGTATGATGAGCTGTGAAACATGAGCATACTTAGTGTATGATTTAGAAGTGTGAGCATATGTAGCATGAATATGTTTCTTTGAAGAATTTTTCTTAGAAAACATGGCATCTAATCTAATCTTATCAAACTCACATTTCTTTAAAACATTTTTCAAAGTGTTGATTTTAGTTTTTAAAATAGAAATTACATTTTCATCAATCATTAGAAACTTTGCTTTACATGAAATCTTGTATGCATCAAAATCTTTTTTTGTAGATAAAAGAGTGGAAGATAAATCATCATTTTCTTTAGAAAGAGTGATAATTTTATTTTGAAGAATTTCATTTTTCTTTTTTATTTTTATATATTTATTCTTTAGAAAATCATAATTATTTGAAAGTTCTACATATACATTTCCTAATTCATCCATAGTTAAATCACAATCATCAAGATATGGTTCAGAGGTTACCTTAGGTGTGTTATCATTTGCCATGAAACACACGTTTGTCGTGTCCACCTCCTCTTCGGATTCACTTTTTGAATCCCATATAACTTTGAGAGCTTTCTTCTTAAATGGCTTCTTTGATGTGGATGGCTTGTTTGAGGAAGATGACTTGTTTTTTATTTTCGGACATTTGGCAATGATATGTCCAGGTTTCTAATAGTTGAAACAAATGATTTTCTTTTCTTCCTTTCCTTGCCATCGTCTTCTATTGTTGAACTTTGCCTTATTGTACATCCTTCTTACATTTCTTATAAGGAGGGAAAGATCTTCATCATTTTCTTCTTCTTTATCATCGTCAGAGATGGTGGGAGTAGACTTGAAGGCACTCGTCTTTTTCTTTTGCAGCGTCGTTTCTTCTATAGCCTTTTTTCCATCTCATGGATCTTAAGATTGTCGATAAGACCAATAAGCTCCATCTTTTCTTTGTTATTTAGCTCCTTCAATGTAGTAGCCTTGACTTCCCATGAGGGTGGAACTGCAAAAATGACCTTCCTTACTTTTTGATCATTGTCAATGGCATCACCTAAAGAAGCAAGACCATTAGTTATTTTAATAAATTTTGTAACCATATTATTAATGGAGTCATGTTCATGCATAGTGAAATTTTCATAATGGGAACGCAAGAGATAAATTTTAGCCCTCTTGACCTGTGATGTTCCCTCGTGAGTAACCATTAAGTGTGACCAAATCTCGTAGGCATATTTACAATGAATGACCCTAGTTATGTCGTCATCGTTCAAGGCTTGAAGCAATGCATAGTGTGCCTTTGTATTGGCATCAAATTCCTTAGTAGCAATGTCGGACCAAGTGCCCTCATCACCAACAGGTACACTAAAGGGTTTAGTCACCGCCTTTGCAACCCGGCTTCCTAGGGATTGTAAAAACACTGTCATCTTAACCTTCCATATGAAAAAGTTAAGGCCAACAAACTTGGGAGGCATCTTAATGCCTTAAGCCATTTTTACTATAATGGATGAGAATAAAGATGTTAATGAAATGATTAGCAACTAGGATCTCTCGAAGGTGGTCAAGTCAAAGTCTAGGGACCAAAGCTTTGATACCAATTGAAATTACACGTAGAGAGGGGTGAATAGGTGTAAAGCTAATCACATGCAAATTCTAAACAATTTTAAAATGTATGAGCAAACTGATAACTCAAAAAAAGAATTGAAGCTGAATTCCCCGTGAAGTACTCTAAACTTCTCCTCGTGATTCCTTTAGATAAGAGTTGTGATGCTCAATTGCTATCTTCTTGAGATGAGTATAGATCGACAAAGATGAATGAATAATAAGCAAGTAAATGAAATAGAAACAATAAGGCAATCACAAACAAGAAAGATTTGTTTCGAGGTTCGAGCTATTGCTCTACGTCCTCGCCTTCACCACCATGAAGGATTTCACTATTCACTATTGGATCTTCCACAAAGGGACCTTACAGCAAGAATTACAACCACTCGGAGTACGCAACTCCCCAACTCAATCCTCTACACCAGAGATAGCACAAAACCAATTGAGAATACAAGCTCTTAGTAATCAAGAGACCACAAACACTCTCTTACAACTCTCTTACAAATTTCTATAGAGTAAAAAGTAAATTTGAAGCTCAATAATGTTTGTGAGATTGGAAACAGAATAGAGAGACTTTAAGAGTAGAAAAACTCAATTAAAACTTTAAAATTGAAAGCACAAAAGAAAACTTTAAAAAAAATTTCTCTTTGAAAGTAAAAACTTGGTTTTAAATAGAATTTGTTATTATAAACATTCAATTTCAATGATCCTTCATATAGGTTTTAGAAAAGCACTTTTAGAACTGTTTACCAGGCCTAAAAGAGAAGATTTTGACCCTCAGAATTCAAATCTCCACGTTTTAAAAATATGTTAAAATACAGATTCCAAATCTTGGCTGTTACTACCATTCTGGCATTCTGTCGGTCGACCGCCCGGTCGACCGGCCATTGTAAAATATTTGACCGTTGGCTGTCGGTCGACTGTGTTTAACCGAATCCAAAATGGTTACAGTTGGTCAACCCATCGGTCGACCGGTCGGTCAACCAGGAATGTGCACTAATATGCACACCCCTTCTTCCAGAGATTCAGTCCACCATGCGGTCGACCATTTTGGCCTGTAATAAGCACGGTCGACCACCCTGTCAACTGACCTAGGCCAAAAATAGGGTCAAGGTCAGTTTTGAAAATTAAGAAAATTTTTAAATAATTTTTGTAAGAATTTTGGAAGAGGGAAAACATGTATAGCAATGTGATACAAGTTCTAAACTGAGATAAAAATATTTAAGAAAATATGGAACATGTATTAAGACTAAACATGTAAACAATACAAAATAAACTATACTTTCGAAAATGTGCATTTTTGTGTGTGTATATCATTGAGCCTCAAATCTATATTCTACTCTTTAACAAATTAGATTTTTACAAGGTTCTAATTGATTCAAGAGGGCTTCTCTGATAGCGACATTAAGTGCTTTGATCTTCAATTTCATTACTTGAGTACCCTTGAGTCATCAACATCTTTCTTTAGAGGAAGAAACCTGTTAGATCTTCTTGAAACCTGAAACACACTTAAAATACTTGAACTTGATTAGTACTAAATAACTGCATATGCTTTGTTATCATCAAAGCACAAAATCAGTGATTGTAACCTTTAGGCCAACATAAACACCACAAATAAGTGTGGCACCATGGTAAAGCCATTGGGCTCTTGGACTTGGGTGCTTGGGTTCAAAGCTTGGTCTTAGCAAAAATATGGCACTTTTTATTTTTATTTTATTTTTAAGTGATAAGCCATCTTACATGGGCTTGGGTATAATCTCAATTTATTTCATTTCAATTCTTTTTTTATACTTTCTTTTATTAAATAATTGTTAACCACTTTAATTACTATAATATAAAATTATTACATAGTATTTACTACGTTATTAGTGAGCTTGGATGTTACAATCTTGCTTCTCTATCGGCGATAAACTTTCGCTTATAGAGATGAGCTTCGAGTGCGTTGGATCACCAACATCAATTTGAATTTCTGTATCTTCTGTAGGGGGTCGCCTTGTTCAAAAATGCTTCTTCCAATGAAGATCCAGTTGTTGAGCCCAAGGATCAGTGTCGAATGGCTCAATTTCCTCTTTTGGTCCACCTGACTGGTCGATGTCATGTTGACGAAGAGTTTCTTAAAGGCAACCCCCATACTTACATCAGATTCTCAATTCAATGAGTCTGAAGAATATGGATTCTGAATCAGATTGAATAGATAGATTAATGTAACCCAACCTGCGAGTCTGATCATAGTAGTTGGCAGGCTTTCCTTCCGGTACGAAAGGTTGTAAAGAGATGCGTCGCCCTTTTCTAAAGTTCAAGCCTTCACCACGACGTAACTCGTATCCCATTTCTTTCATCATACGGTGCACTGATCGTGCATAGTGAAAGAATTGTGGGGGTTCTAAGTCTTCATCCGAATCATTGGATATAGTAATCCAATATCAAACTCTGCCAAATGTAATTGGCGACTGGTCCTTCTTGGAAGATGAAACTATAAATACAGACCCATCATTTTCTTCTATATGCATGTCGTTGACATGGGCAGGGGCATGTGTAGAGGGCTCATATCAATAGGACTACAACATAAGAAATAATTAAAATTGACATTTTCATTAAGGAACTATTCATCATCATTGTCGGCAGAATTATTACAATTAGGATCGTTTAGATATGCTAAAATCGGTTCTTCATCAAAAAAAACTTCGGGATCTTCTCCTAATTCTGAGTCGGCTTCGTTGCCGCTATCAATGTCGTCAGGTAATGATTTTTCTAACTATTCTCTCTATAAAGAAGAGAATCAGTGAAGTAGTTCTCTACCCTTTGAACGGCTGCATTTCAGTGAACGTCGTCCTGACCATCGCCTTGTCGTCCACATATTTGAAGCATTGATGGAGTGTGAAAGGCACAATCAGTTAGCATGGATTCAAGGTCACCCGAGCAAAATATTGTAGGATGTGTCGGTGTCAATGACGTAGCACGTCACTTCTGATTTTAACTCTCCAATCTAACACCAGAGATGAATCTTGCCCAAAGGATGACTACTCCCGGCGTTGAAGCCATATATGGTCATAGCCGTGATGTCGAGAAAATAAAGCAGTTTCTTGGAGATAATGCTTAGAGCAGACCCTGGATCAACTTGTATTCTCTCGATATATGTAGACTCAATGTACCCTGTATAATACAAGGGTCTGTCGTGTCGGTTGTCTTTGAGGAGCATGTCCTCAGGAGTGAAGGTAATGCATGGTACCTGTTGTTATACCAGATGAAATCTGGGGCAAGAAACTCCATCTTTTTTTGTAGAGATGGGCACTTGTGTCAGAAATGATTCTGAATTAGCAAGAGCATCCCTAAGTGCCCCTCTCGTCTCCTTCGAGAGGCGAAGTAGCTTGCGCATAGTAATACGAACTGGGATAATGGCCAGTTGTGCCAATATATCAAAGCGGAAGGGAGTATTGAGTCCTCTGAAAGAATTCTTCTTCAATGATTCGTCAAAGCGAATCCCCTTCTGCTTTTCTTTGTCCCTCGGCACTGGGACCTGGGCAGGCGCAGGAGTTCCTGACATCGTTGGTTGGGGTGCTCCGTCAGGTGTCTAGGCGTACTGTCGCAAATACTGTTTATCAGAATGTGTACCTACCGACTGCGATGTGAAAGATTGTGCTGCTAAGGCAAGCTTCTCTCCCTCTGAATCACTGAGAGAGGCTACAGTCACAGAGTCATCATCAGTTGCGAGAGAGATGGCATTACATGACTTGTCTTTGAACTTGGGTTTGCTAGTCTCCCATTGCTCATCTTGGACAATTTTTGAATGGACCCACATGGTCTCTACAGATTCTGTCATGATTGGAATGAGGCCCTTAGCTTTCTGCTATTCAGCCATAGGGTTGATAACATCCAATCTTGCCTTAGGGATTGGGACTAATCCATCTTGGACAGTCATCTTCGGGAATATCCCGAAATTAAGAGTCATTATATCGGCGGTAACTTTATTTTGTTCTGACTTGAGAGTCAGAACTTCATCATCTATCAAGGCTTGGATCTTGTCCTTGAGGATATAGCATATGCTGGTAGGGTGATGCATCATCCTATGAAAGAGGCAGTAATTAAGATCATTTGTCTGCCCCACTTAATTAGGTCGCCGAACTTTGGGTAACTTTAGCTTGTTACCCTTGTGTAGTAAATGGAAGATCATCACCACCTGCTTGTCTTTGAAGAAGTACCTTTGGCGAGAATTTGAATTCCTGATTGCCATTGGTGTTATTCTTCTGCTTTGGTTGAACTGTCCCTGATAGCTCAACGATCATGATTTCCTTCCTCTTTGATTGAGAAGACTGGGTTGCATCATGCCTCTTGGGTTAACCCCCCCACTTATTCTGGACTGAGGGCTCAAATTTCTTAGCTGATTTCTCGGCTATCTCATCTTGATCAACAAGCTTCTTCTATGTATGGGCTTTGACAGCTCCCATACGAACTTTCACTCTATCAAGAAAGTTATGTCGGCATGTCTGGAGTAACATAGGTAACAACATGCCCGCAGGGCACATAAAAGAAAGATTGTGGAATCTCTCAATATATTCCTGCACAGATTCTCCTCCTTTCTAGACTGTTGAAAGGAGCTTGTCCATTATCACCTCGGTATCGTCCTCATAAAATCAAGAGAGGAACCGGGTTTCTAAGTCAATCCAAGAGTTGCTGGAGCCGCTGGGTAGACTCCTGAACCAATCAAAGGCTAACCCCTTAAGGGTGTTGATTAATAGTCTAGCCATGATGGAATCATTATCTATTACGTTACCGGGTTGAGACCGGAAGTAATAGATATGCTAGTTGGGTGAGCTCTTACCATCGTACGCGCGCAACATAGATGGCTTGAACTTTGGTGGGTATGGTACCAAATCCCACTCCAGCGGGTAAGGATGAGTTATCCTCACGTTCTTCAGCTTATTCCTCTAGGTTAGGGATGCGATTTTAGCCTGGATGCCTTTAATGACCTCGGCATTAATTGAGAAGCTTTTCTTCCACTTTTTAGTCTTAAGACGCTCATCATTGTTTTGCTCCTCTTCATTATAATTGCTACCGGTGTCATTGGCATTCCGGTAAATCAAGACTGAGCTAACATCTACAGGATGTTATCCAAAGCTTCTTGTTAAGTCCTGAAAGTATACTATTGTGCTTCCATTCGCCGGTGAAGATCATCATTATAGTTGTCAACCATGTTAGCAGACACAAGCCCCGTTCGTACCGAGCTTATAGTAGCTGAAGAGGCATATCCACTGGCTTCCTCCTCATCATCAGACCACTGGAAAAGGTTCCTCAATAGTGCAGGTGACATGGCTCCAATTAATGAAGAAGGTTGTCCATAATCATAGGGTATTGCTACCCTAGAGCGAGTACCCTAAAAGGCACCTTGTTGTTTCACCAGAACCTGACTTAAGCCAGGGCTATAGTCAGAGTCCGGGAGCTGGATGGAGGAGTAAAGGTTCCTCGTCTCTGTCTTCGGGGTCATAAAAGATCCCTCCCTCTGTTTATTATGTTAACAGAGGCGGCTGCAAGATGGATCACCTTTGTTGCCTTCTTTTTCTAGGGCCGGGTCTCTTGGAAGTTCGGGCTGACAACCAACTTAATATCGATTGCTGGCTTAAAGGGGAAGTCATCAGGATGGTTCCCAAACAGCAATGGACGAAGTGCGCCGTCACAAGTTAACACCCCACTTGTCCGCACTGGGACGGCGAGATGTGAACAAATTTCTCAGAGCGAAGCTTTCGCTTATTGCTCAGATAATCTCTTAAATCTGTGTTAACCAGACCCAACCGATCCATCACAAAGACTTGATGAGATTGAAAATTAGCCTCCTTGGGCTGAGAGGCCTTAGGCTTAGCCTTAAGGGCTTTCATTATTGTTATAGGCAAAGCTAGGATAGCTTCACCTGAAAAAGTAGCTTCGCAAGGCGAAACTACTGCCTTAATTCTTCCCTTAGAGGTGAACTTAGCTTTACTGTGTAGAGCTTTTCCCTCAAGCGAGGCTAACATAACCTCACTATTAGCACCCAGTGGTACTTTATCTCAAGCCTCGTGGCAGAGATTTTTAGCACTTGGTGTTGTTAGTGAGAGCGACATTGAATCAGTGACGCTATTAGCACGCAAAAGTTCTTTTGTGTTAGCCTCGCGCGCGGTGGGCTTAGCACTGCCCAGCAGTGTTGTCGATGCAAGCGGGGTTGTGATAGACTCACTGTAAGCACAAGACGTTTGGGCCTTAGCCTCGTTAGACAAGCGAGGCTTAGCTCTGCGAGGAGCTAAGGTAGTCTTGTGATCCAAGACTATCTTAGCTTCGCACGAAGCTGAAACTGTGGACTTTGCAATCCACATAGCCTTTGTAGAGGCTGCTTTAGGTTCACACGAAACTTTTATAGCCTCGCGTTCAACTTTAACACGTTAGTGCGGGGCTAACTTAGTCTCAATTGAGATTGTGATGGGCTCGCATAGAGCCTGTTTAGGCTCGCATAGAGCCTGTTTAGCCTCGTGTGAGCCCGTGTTAGGTTCACTGAGAACCTCAGTGGTCTCAACGGAGACTTGCTTCTTAGAAGTAGCCAAAGGTGCTCTGGCCACACTGATTTTCATATGCTTGCGCACATGTAAGGGACTTGTGCTACCCTCAGAGAGAAGTTGTTCAAACTTCTCTTGATCAAAGTGAATAACCAATGTCTCAGTAATAGACCTGAGGGTCTGATCATTGCATTGCGCAACTTGATACTCAACTGTGGAGAAGCAAGTCCCCAGCAGAGTCACCATCTTATTTTTCATTGAAATTTGATCGGGAAAACTTACAAAACATTGGCAAGAAGATTACAAGTAATTGAATAAAAAAATAAAAATTACAAGTTGAATTCTCCGATAAGATTTCTGGGAAAGTGTACCCGTGGGAGTCTGATCTGTGCATGACCATTTTATCTCGTTGACGATGCGAGCGATCAATCTTTGAATGCTACTACTTAGGAATTCCTTCTCGCTTGGTTCCGGAGATTCCTTGAGAGAGAGGAAGGACTTAGGGTATTAACACCCTGAATTTAGAGAAGTAATTCTCTGAATTTCTTGGAAGTAAGGGGAAAGTTAGCCTTGCTAATCAACCAAGCTTCTTGAGCTTCAGCTTATTAGCTCTCTTCTTTTTCAGTTTCTTAGCCCCAAGCTCATTCCAAGAGTGAGCTATTTATAGGCTCTTGAGGAGTGTAACTGCCCCTAGAATTCAGTGAAGACTGATAACAGTCAATTAGCCTCACGCCAGAGGCTATTCTGTGCTTTGCGACACTATAACTCCTCGTTCGAAGTTAACTACAAGTTGTATGCGAGGATAGACAGGCTCGCGCGAGCCTAAATCTGGCCTTTTGACCTAGCCTTCTCCACTGAATGTGGGGTGAAGTGGGCGGGTGTAACTGCCACTTAAAGTGGCACTAACCCCACTAACATAATGGCGTTAGCCCACTAAAAATTAGGTCAAGCATTGACCGGCAAACCCACTCAAGGAGGAACAGGAAGCTTCAAGTGAAACTGGGATTATCTTCGCGCGAGGCTAGTATAGCTCCTCAGGCGAAGCTACAAGAAAGTTTCAGGTGAAACTATAATTAGCTTCAAACGAAGCTGTAAATAGCTTTAAGCGAAGCTAAAGATTAGATCCTTTACAAAGCTTTGTAGAGCTTCAAGTGAAGCTCACAAGAAAAGCTTCATGTGAAACTAATATCTTAGCCCTTCAACAAGGCTATAAAGCTTCAAGCGAAGCTATCCTCTGGGCCATTCTTAGGCCTCTTTATAGGTGATGCTTGGTTTACTATCTGCTTTACTAGATCAGTAAGTTTCAAGGCATCGCTTGGTCTCTGAGGATGTGTAGATCTTAGTTGTCAGTTTGTCCGCATCTTTTCTTTTGTAAATGTCAACAAGTTTGGATGTCGTTCGGATCGGTTGAAATACCACCTGGGGGAGTTTCTCTTTTTAGAATGCCAACACTAGTAATTAAATTCATAAGTTTCGAACAAGTTTAAACATAATCAAGTTTAATCATAAAATCAAGAAATCTAATCATCTTTTCTTAGAGATTTAAATTCAATATTTTCACACCAATCCTTCCTAAGTCTACCAATCTTATGCATCTTTATGTAAGTGAAAATAGTTTTATCTTGAGAATATTTGATTCAAATTTTACCGTTTTAAATATATATAATTTTTTTCTTTTTTAGAAGTTCAAAGTATTACTACTTCGTTGCCCTTTAAGCACTTCTTTTATTTTAATATTTATAACTTATCTAACTTTTTTTGTATAAATATCAAGGCTTCTTGAGGCTCTAATATCTAACTAATTGATTATTAGATATGCTAATACATATATTATATTTAGAATTTTTTTCAAACTTATCTAATTACCTTTTGTGTAAATACCAAAGCTTTCTTAGGCCTAAGCACTTAGCTAATCAATAATTAAATTTGTTTCTTTTTCATATATATATATATATATATATATATATATATATATATATATATATATATATATATATATATATATATATATATATATATATATATATTCTTTTTTTTCTTTTTTATACTATATATTCAAAACAGGTTAAGCTATCATCATCATCCCAAACATAAAACTTATGTGTACGCGTATATAAAGATGCATAATCATGTCAACAAATTCTAGATGGTGTTTATTTTTCAATTTATATCCCTAAGCCAAAAATTATAGATTTTTTTCAAATTGATCTTATCGTCAAAATTTCAAACTTTGTTGTTGGATTCTTAATTCTTTAAAAACTAGTTATACTTTTTGCAAATTTTTTTGGTCAACCTATTTTTTTAATTTATTTTTACAAAGAGAAACCCTATGTTAGTAACTATTAACTATGTTAGCTCTGTTAGTGAAACCCTCCCCTACACCTATCTCATTCATTGTCCTCAATGTATGAATGAATGCATCTTTACATGAAAAAAAGAAATGGAAGGAAAAATATTACCTCAAGGTGGTGGTTCCGGTGGTGATCGAATAGGGCCAAGCATTGCTGTCCAATCTAAATAATGTTGAGTTTTAAGGAATGCACCTTTGATGACCTCTTTCCTATATATATTTTTACAACCATAGACTGAATAGGATGTATGATCCTATCATAAAAATCACCCCAGTTATATGACCAATTTTAGAATATCATCTTGGAATCATAATTGTTTACACTTTGGTCCAACAAAGAAATGTGAGTTGGTGAAATAGTTGATTTGGGCTAAAGAATTAATAGAACATGAACCAATAATGACTTAGAAATATGACTTAAATCAAGTTTAACTTCAAGAGTCGGTTTTTGTTCAATAGTGGTTCCAAATCAAAAAATTGAAGTTCACATTCACGATCCATCAATGGAATGTGACTATCCAAAATAGGTTGTTCAATTTCAAGATCTATGGGTATAGGAATAAATGTCGGCTCGCGAATTGGGTCCAAAATGGTAAGGATACTAGACTCAACATAGATTCGAAAATTGGGGGTGTGATTGTGGGTGCTTGATTATTGGGATCGCCTACAAAAAATTAGGTCCAGTCCATAACTGCTCTAGACGTTACGAACATGGGTGGAAGTCAGACTGCGCAACAGATGGCAAAGATCAAGGAGGTCGACTGCTGTAACCATCTTGCTTGGAGCGGAAGCCTCGGGGAAGGAGTGGTCCTCGGGAAGGGAGTGGTCTTCGGGACATGAGTGGCTTTGGGAACTGTTGAGTGCCCTCGGAAGGAGGAGAAGCTTCGGAAAGGTGCTCGACCTTTTTGGGCTTCGGGAGGATGCTCTTACTTTCTTCTTGGGCCCGCAATGGGCCTGACGGTATGTCCAATGTGTCAGTGGCTAGGGATGCTTCTGACAGGGTGGGACACATATCAATATCCTTGTGAAAATCAAAATCTGACCACTACAATTATCAAAGATCTTTTCCATGTACCCACCATTATCTAAAAATTAATGAATGGAAGAAAAATCCTACGCTCATGTGCTGATCAAAGAAGCATTATGGCTCCTATATCTTCCCTTTCTAAATAAATAAATGATTAAATGCATTGCTAGGGCCTTAAATAAAAGTGATCACACACAAAAGTGAGGTTGACATATTAACTTGTGGTCATGGCTTTTGTTGTCATCCATATCTAATACTTCCCCTTTGGTGGAAAGGATAGAACTGCTGAGAGGTTGGTGGCAACAAGATTCAATTATCCAGTGGGTTGAATAATTGCCCATTAGAGTGAAGCTTATTACGAGATGACAAATCACAACTTTGGTAATATGAAAGGGGGGGGGGGGGGGGAATTGCTAGCTTGTTCTTGATTGAGAGCAAAGAATGATCACTTTTTAGTGTTCTAACAGTGTGAATGCTATGTTTAGCATGTCATTAATACCACACCTACCAATAATTTTCATAGCATTTATAATAGAAATAAGAAAAAACGCCATGAAGTAGAAATTAAGAGCACAACAACAACAACAACAACAACAATATATCTCACACATTATGCACTTTTATACTATTTTTCAAATGCACTTACCAAGAACAACAAGAAGAATGCAAAAAATTGAATAAGCAAAATATTCATGGATCTATACAAGACCTTTGCCAATCATGGCCTATCCATTTCTTGAAGCACAACAAGCAAACCAAACTTGTATTTACAATTTTCTTCTCATCATAAAATGATGTTTGGAGTGATCAAGATGGGAACCTCTGCTTCCTTTTTGTAGGGTAGTCTAATCCTTAAAAAGCTGAGATGCAAAAGCCATTTTGTCTATGCTAGGCACAAGGACCATAGACTTATAAGGTCATTAGGTCACAATGTTTGCAAACCATCAATAATTGCAATGGAAGATGTCACACTTTTTCATCACTGTAATTCTTGGAGAACCTTGGTATGTTGCAAAATTTACTTGGATTGAGATTCGCAGCAATGCATTTTTTGGATTTTTCTTTAGTGCACACTTTGGTTGGGTTGTGACTTAAATTCTCAATCTGACCAATCTAACTTGATAATGACTTGAATTTGTCATGGTGTTTTCTATTAGAGTTGGAAATAAAATCCCACTCTTAACTTGAAAATGACTCGTGCATGCTTCGAGAGAATTCGATGAAAAAAGGGCGTAAAAGGAAATAGAAAAAAATTAGGATTTTTATTCTAATATTTTGTGGAGGATTTTAGCCCAAAAGAAATATATAAATAAGGACCTCTCTCTCTCTCTCTCTCTCTCTCTCTCTCTCACACACACACACACACACACACACACACACACACAGTTTTTTTCTCTACTCTCTCTTTTATTTTTTTTTATCCTTTTATGAGAATTTTTTAGTACAAGAAAGTTCTTCATTAGGTGTATTTGTAGATTAGGGTTTTGCTCCATATCTTCTACTAAAATTACAATGGATTCTTCTCCTCTTTTGTTCCTACTGTAGGCCATTACTGTCAAGTCACATAAATTTGCATTTATTTCCTTTCTACTTCGTTTTCTCATGCATGCTTGTCTAAACTTATTTCTTGATAATTTGTTGTAATAACACTCATCATTACTTGGGAAGACAAATAAAAGTTATAATTATTGAGTGAATATCCAACCATATAAGAGACAAACAGAAGTGATAGTCTATGTATTATCTTATCAACTCATTATATCACATGTCACACTTTCCTAACATGTATGAAACTAATTATCTATACAAATGGAGCTATGGTGGGTGCATAATGCATTAGAGAAAAACCTAATTCTTTTCGTACTTGTTGAAAATGTATACATAAAATTTATGATTTACTTCAACATAATCCTATCCCTCCCCATCATTTCTTTAATCCTCACAGCCCTTATTGATGGTCATTTTCAGCTCCCCTTGTGTGATTCTTCATGGCATCAAGCCATCTATCTCAATAGATGCCCCAATATGTGCTACTTCTATTTAAAGGAGAACTTGTCTACCACAAACAATTGCAGCTATTATAAAGTGCTCCATTGATTATTAGTCATTTTCAGCTCCCTTTCTCTTTTTTATCCATCTACAATGTTCTGTCATTTGAAAGCTTCAAGCCAAGGAAGACATTATTGATATATATATGCTAGAAAGATCTAATAGATGTCCCTCATGCTTTATGTTACTCCTTTTCCTTGGAGACCAGGTCTCCATCTTTATCTATGAATCTACCAATCCAATTTTAATCAATCTCTTTGGCACATTTCATCTTTTTCCTAGATGCTCTTTTGAACTTTGTGCATCCAATGGTTGGCTTGAGATATCCACAACTGGGGACATAGAGACAAGGGGTGGTGTTCCCCTCTATGATTAGTTGTTTCAACATATAAATTGTCATTTCTCACCACAAAGAGGAGAGAAGTTTGGTGGAGGAGTTTGCTTGCTTCTAAGATTGGGCAAGGTTTGATATTATTTGTTAACTCTAACAAACTATTGTCTAAATTTTATAAAATAAATTTATTTTTTGTTCACCCATATTTATTTCATGTGTATAACACATGGGAGGGTTACAACCTATGCCAACTTGGGCCAAGTTGTCAGGTGGCCCAAATACCTAATCAGTCGTTAAAGTGGGCCCCAAAATGATTAAGTGTTTGTTGACAATGAGCCCCCCTTCCTGAGATTGTTCAGTTGTTGGGAGGACAAGGGATTCTCGGTAAAAAAAAAAAAAAAAAAAAATGAACGTGTGAACAAATTAAAAAAAGACTCCTCATGTAATAATACAAAATAATCACATAGAAAGGCAATGTTAAAGTTCAAATCTTTGCTTTTACATGGGTAAGATTAAAAGATACCACTTAAAGAATGAGGAAAGGGGAAAGTAAAATATAAATTGCATAAAAAACTCTAAAGTCATCCTTGAGAAAGAAAACAGAAATAAGTTTTTTTTTCTTTGAGAAAAGATCGTGAGGTCGATAAAGCCTCCCAGCATTTCATTAAAAAGTATATAACGAAAAAAATCCAAAAAAAGCGAAGGGTACAAAAATGTAAAATATACGAAATTGATCCTTCCAATTCCAACAGTAGGTATCCGACCTCCAAACGTCTTCACGACGTTACTGCATAGCCTACAGGCGCCCACACAACCTATCTGATGTTGTAGAGAGAAGTCAGATCGGATTCATTGTACTCTCCTCTAACGCTAACTGACCACCGCCTTCCAAATTACCTCGGGCCCAGAAGCACCAAACCACACCTCATCCGCCCAACCCATTCCTCAGCGGAATTCTCCTCCTCAAGAAGGAACTCCTAATCAGTCCTCCAAACCATTCTGGCTCGCTATTCCTCTCTTTTTTATACCCTTCAGCTTAGACTGCTCACTGGGCGAGAACATCCCCATGAAGTTATCAGATTCATTCAGAAAGAACTCCTGAAGTCTCTTACTCACTTGGTTCATTATGAATTCATCATCGACAACACCTTAGTTAATCGCCTCTTTGAGGTTAAGCTCGTCAAAGAAAAAGCCTGAGTCCGAGCACACTTACCAACCCGACTCAGAACTTTCAAAAACAGAGAACTCGCTCTCTCCTTGGGCTTTGCCGGCATCACCCCCATCGTTGGCCCCTTAAGCCCGGGCTGTACTAAAAATCCCTTCTTTAATCCCTTGGTCCCTTTCAACTTTTCTCTTGGGCCACCAACACGTACATTACATGTGTGTTTAAAAATCCCAATTCTGCCAGGCCCATCACGATCATAATCCAAGGATTTTGAAGTCTCCCCTCCCCTCGGCCCATCACTATGTTATTTTACACTGCTTTTAGCCCGCCTACCACCCCTTGCCCATCAAAAGAAATGCCCATTAATGGATCTTGATCCAATAAGGATCCGCCCCTATTAGAGCTCCTCTCGCATCTGTTTACCCTCGCAATGGCCGCCTCCTCCTCCTCAAAATTGAATTCAAATTCAATTTTGTCCTCTATCCGTGCGCTCTGTAGCGCCGTCCATGCTGCTTGATGACAGCGTCTTGTAGACGTTCAACTCCCCCTCGGTCCCGCTGCGTTCCAATGGCATTGAAGCCCATGACGCTGAAGGGACGCAACCAACAATGTGTCCAATGTTCGCCGCCGACGACTGAGATAGACACTCTTATCAAAGGTCTACCTAAAGTATATTGAATGTCAATAAACAACTTAGGAGATTATAAGTGCCGGATAGGATATAGATGAAAGATGTTTTATTCAATTAGTCCAAAAATAGATAAGTGGGCAGAAGTAAGGAAACGAGGAAGTATAATTGCTCACTTCCCTATCTATCCAAACACCGGAAAAGCAAAATGAAAAAACTTCATTTCTTTTCTCTTTTCACTTTTACACAATCACTTTCTCACTTTCAGGGTGCTACAGTTAATTTTGTGGTCATGTAAATCTCATTGTAATAAGTTATAACTCAAAACAGTTAATTTTGTGATCAAGTAAATCTCAGTTGCATTCTAATTACAATCTAATTTTTATTTTTATTAATTAATTTTTATTTAATATTATTTTGCGGTCAACTTTATGGTCAACTTTTCTACTTTCACTTTCACATTACCATCCAAACACCAGAAAAGACATAACATTTTTCAAACCACATTTCTCAATAACATCCAAATATCGGAAAACTCACTAACCAATTTTCAAGTTCTAAAGGGAATTACTACTTCCTCACTCACTTCCACCCCTAACCAAACAGCCCCAAAGAGAAGAGAACATAAAAGAAAGAATAAGTATGTTTGAGAATTTCAAAAAGTAATATTCCGCTCACTTATTCAAATTAAAATCATGATTATCTAATATAACGTCTATATGTAACTATAAACGAGCAAACAAGAAATTGAATTTCTCACATTAGCATAAAGCCAACCTAGGGTGTCCTTGTCTCATGTTTCCAAGTCAAAGAAAATAAGGAGAAGAGAAAGAATTTGAACGATATTGTTTCAAAATCCATGCTTTCATGCTCCCTTTTTCCTTGGAAGCAATGTGTGTCTTTGTCAACAGTCTATTTCCTCCTATTGTCGACCTTATTATTCTCCTTTGTTGTCTCTCTCTCCCCCCAAAAAATCTATATATTTGTTGACCAAAATATATCCGCTCTTCATGGACCAAGGAAGCTCTCTATCTATGAACAGAGCAAGAACACAAAGATTGAAAGATATAATGCTATTGAATGACTGGATAGGGAAAGTGCTTGCTTCCAAGGTTGGGTAGACAATGACCTCCAACACACCCACACACATTGTAACATTCATCTTGTTTAATCGTAATTATAATTTGAAATTTCTGATGATAATTAGTTAAATAGTAACTTTCATGGATAATTAGTTCAAGAACAAAAAAAAATTGATGTAAAGAAATCTAACTACAAATATCTAATCATGTGAATGCATAACTATATATCCCTCTCCATATATTAAAAATATGTTAAGGGTGTGACATGGGATGTGTATATACTTGTAGATGTAAATATACAATGTACAAGGGGATTAGTGCAAATAAGTAAAATTTTATTATAAATTGTTAAATTAAGAAATTATGAGGGATAAATGGGAGATAAGTGGCAGTAGTAGGGCAGGATGAAATTGAGGAAGAACATGTGGCATTCGGTGGGATAACTGGAAATTGTGAGAGCAGATTATTAAAGGAAATGGAGAAGAAAAGGAAACTTAATTCCAGTCTCTTTCTCTCCTCTCAGATCAAATCCCTCTTCCCTTTTCTCTATTCTCTCTCAAAGTCTCTCCCCTTTACCTCTCTTCCTCCCTCTCTGGTCTTGCAGCAACAACAGCAGCTGCTGCAGGTTGCGAGCAGGGGTGGCCCAGGCATCATGGGGTGGCCCAGGCGGTGAAGATCGAGCACGATAATGCTTATAGGAAGTGAAAAAGAGTTATTGTTTTTCAACAAAAAAAACCCTAAATTAATAGAAATATAATCTCAAATTCTTTCAAATTATGACCTTGTAAAGATTAATCTAGGGAAATTTGTGTACCAGGATCCGCTGAAGTGCATTCGGGGGAATAGATATAAGGAATCGAGGAGATTTCGGGTTGGTGATTGGTACGAATTTTGTGGAGCACACACTTGAAGCTGAACGGAGTTGTCATCTAATTATAATTAGATATGAAGTGATTATTAATATAAATTTTCAATAAATGAGTAATTTCTAATTAAAATTATATTTTGGAGTGAAGTACATAAGGACATCGACAAATTGACTAATAGACTCATAGTACTAGGAAACTGTGAATTGAAGTCAATGTTAAGGAGGTGATGCTAGTTTGTGGAGGGAAATTGTTAAACTAATAAGTAGGTGTATACTGATCAATTTCTCATGTAATTAAAATTATATAACTGTGACATGATCGTCAAGATTCTTATTTGTTACTAATTAAATTCTTAATATATCGTACATGTGTGTGTTGCTCGGGTTTATGGAGGAAAAAGATGAGATGGCTTAAAAAAGAATTGTAACCCTATTTTAGTGTAATAATCGGAAATGTTGTGAGATAAAATAATAAGTTAACAAGTCCATAAAGGAATGTATGTTTTACTTGACAACAAAATGCATATTTTTTTACGTATGGGTAGTATATTTAAATTGTACATCTTGTGGTGCTTATAATCATATGATGTAGAATCTATGATTACTACTCTTGTTAAACTATGTCGTTGATGTGTATGCGTGTATTGATTGTTACTTGTGCTACGGGGAAGGGATCAGATATAGAACTGAAGGAAGGGGAAGACGGCGAAATCATATATCTATAAATTTATGGAGAAAGAGACTGAATATAGAACCGGAGGAGGGGGTAGACAGTAAAATCTTATATTTTGATTTATTAAAAGAAGGGGCCAGATGTAAAATCGGAGTAGCGGAAGATGGAGAGATATTATATTACTTAATTACGTGTGTAAGAAATAAATGGAAACCCTTGTTCGATGGCAATTTATTTGAATATCATGTCATATGGATGTATGTTTATTTAAAGTAATTAGACCATAATTATAGTGATGATTATGTGAAGTATAGAATAAATGAGATGTAATCACTTACACGATATAAGCATTTCAACTCATTTCATGTATATTCGTCCATTCATGTGTCAGCACACATACACTGGTTATATCCATATCACTTGATTATATCCATATCACTTGATTATATCCGTTTCATTGATTATCGAATTGCTTCACTCACTAAGTTGTTGAACTCACTCCATTCATATAATCATATTTTCATGTCAGGACAAGGGCAAGAATTTGGCCTAAGGGCTTTCAGGTTGTGGCATCAGAAGGTTAAAAAATAACTATCTGGTTTTAATTAATGTAATAGTTTTTAATATTTGTTTGTAAAAAGAATCTCTATATATGTTTTGTTAAACTTATAACATAGAAATCTTTTGTAAGTTATGTATGTAATATATAATTATATGTGGTGAATTATGGACTGATGGATAAGTCAATCTAAGCGTATGATATAGATATGGATGATGAATTTATTTGGAAGTTAATGTTTGATGATAGGAACCATTGCGATATATGATTATAAGTAGGCAAGGTCAACCCGAAATTTAATTTGAATTACATGAGATGGTTGTATGTGATTTAGTAGGCGATGTTAAGCCGAATTTGTAGATTTTATATATATCCCTAAAATTGAAATTTTATGTATTTGGATAGATTCCATCTTACAGAAGAGATTTTGTCAAAATTTTTATGATATATATATATATATATATATATATATATATATATATATATATATATATATCTTGAATTAAAGAGGAGATTATGATAATTAAATCTGGGATCGTTACACATACACATCAAATACCCTTTTTTCTTATATGATTTTCATTTTTCATTTTTCATTTTTCATTTATTTTTAAAAAGAAAAGACTTTGTGAATTACCATCTCCATAATATTTTGTTTGTAAAAAGAATCTCTATATATATGTTTTGTTAAACTTATAACATAGAAATCTTTTGTAAGTTATGTATGTAATATATAATTATATGTGGTGAATTATGGACTGATGGATAAGTCAATCTAAGCGTATGATATAGATATGGATGATGAACTTATTTGGAAGTTAATGTTTGATGATAGGAACCATTGCGATATATTGATTATAAGTAGGCAAGGTCAACCCGAAATTTAATTTGAATTACATGAGATGGTTGTATGTGTTTTAGTAGGCGATGTTAAGCCGAATTTGTGGATTTTATATATAACCCTAAAATTGAAATTTTATGTATTTGGATAGACTCCATCTCACAGAAGAGATTTTGTCAAATTTTTTATGATATATATATATATATATATATATATATTATATATATATATATATATAATATATATAATATATATATATATATATATATATATCTTGAATTAAAGAGGAGATTATGATAATTAAATCTGGGATCGTTACACATACACATCAAATACCCTTTTTCCTATATGATTTTCATTTTTCATTTTCATTTTTCATTTATTTTAAAAAAGAAAAGACTTTGTGAATTACCATCTCCATCTAGCCCTTCCCTTCAAATGAATTCAGATTTTGGAGATCTCAAAATAGAATTAGTTATGCGACAAAATTTAGAGGCGAAGCTCAACAAAAGAATTTATTAGATTTTTTTCAAACAACTATCAATTGGCGTGAATCTATGTACGTTTTCTTGAAGGTGACAATATGTTTTATTTTTTTAGCGAATGATGTCACTGTGGTGGGGAATTTTCGCTACAGACAAATGAACGCTCCCAATTGATCCTGTCAGGAACACAAAAGAAAAAGAATACCTATCAGGTTACGACCACCTGTGTGGTGCCGACTGAAAACCTTCGAGCTGTGAATAATTGTTCTTACTTAAAGAAAAAGGGAGAATACTTACAGTGTGTTTTAGCGGTAATCAAAAGCAAACCCCCTTCTCAATCGGGATCAAAGTGTGTTTTATATCGTTGGGATTGTGATCGAAGGTGCAGAAATTTCGGATCTCCATAACAACATGATTTGCACATTATGATTTCCTTAACTACCCAGATCACTTCAATTGATTGCTGGGATCACCGTACAGAGATATCGGTTACTATTTATAACAACTTGCATTGATGTTGAGGGCATTATAACATTTAAAATATGGGAATGATCTGTCATCATAACGGGATTCATAATTCGGTGATCGTGTTGCTCAACTTAACCGACACAAGAGACAATTTTCATGGAGGCTCTTCGTCTCAAAAGTTAGGGCCCCCGAATAGTGGGACAACCTCGCTCGAGTTGAGCATCCGTAGTGGATGGTCTCAGATCGTTGCAGTTCAGAAAGGGACCTGATGATCGTGGATCCATGCAAGTAGCTCGGGATAATAGTAGACTCGGGGCAGGACCTGAGTCTTCCTCCTTCAGCCCGTGCTAGGCCTACTGGCATGTAGAACTCATTGATCGATTTGTGATGATTCTGACACAGCGGACACGTGTCATGATCTTGATGGGAGTCAAAACCTGATCATTACAAATGCCCTCGCTTCTCCATTTTCAGAATCTTCGATTTGAAAGGCTAGGAAGTATAGTCAACATGATCTCCGATTTAGTGCTAGATTATCATTTTGTGGTCAGGGAAAGCCACCAGCATATCACTTCATATCTTGTGCATTTAAAGCTACTCTTGATTTGTATGGCCAGCTATCAAGTCACACATCTGATCAGCATGCTCAGTAGAGAGATAACCATCACCTACACTGCTGGCTCCCATCAGGGTATGTGTGATGGTTTGATTTGAATCAAGAGGCATCGTGACACTTTGATTCAAACTCGAGGCCACCATCATTGCGGTAATGTCATCTGACTCATCTACCAGAGTATAAATAGGAGAAATTTTGGGTACTTTATATTTGAAGACCCTAGCTTCCAAATTTCTCATATCATTATCTCTTTTTGTTTCCAACTTCATAACTCAACTCTCTTCATTGTTTGATCTAATCTGGATCAGATCTCTGAAATGGTAAGTCAGGGAAAGAGGTTGCTGATTAGAATAGGAAGAAATCAGCTCCTGGAACCAGAGTGGGGATGGATTTTGATCCCAAATCATCTATCCTTTCTAGCCAGGAGAAGGTAAATGATTATTTGGCGGAGGCACCGTGGTCGTCTTTCGTCGATGATTACGGTGGATTCTGATCTGCCAAAATGGATGTGAAATTGGAACCTCCCATTGGAAGTGTGTACTTTCATCTTCAGATCTTGAAATTGGGAGTTTTGCTGCCTTTGTCCCCATTTGTCTGAAGTGTGTTGGGGTAATATCAGGTTCCTCCCACTCAGTTGGCTCCGGGTGCATGGCGGACGATCTTGGCTTTTGAAGTCCTATGTTGTACTTTTTTCCTCCTCATATGGACTTGATGCATTCTGTGCCACCTGTCTCATCAGGAAGACTGGGACTGGTGCTGCTTTTTTAAGTCACGACATGTTTGACAAAAATTGATTGTCAACTTGGTGGACAACGACCATGGGTGGAATGGCTTTGTGGTTCGAGTCTTCGGTCCTTGGGAAGCGGCTTCGAGAAGTAATTACATGCTCATTTCTCTTTCATGGAAAATGGATCCGATCTTCCAAGTCGTGGAGTCGATCTTGGAGGAGGTCAAAGCTCGGGCTTTGAAGTTGTACGGAGATTCCATATGACCACCGTAACTAGAGCTGAATGTTGAATCTGAATTAGCCTGGAGAGCCTCCAACCATCCTGAGGCCCATGAATATGGTTCGGAAGGATATGGCATCTCTGTATGACACCGACAGGGGAGAATTCGACATGGATGCGAAATGAGTGCAGAGTCAGAAAGACGGTCCTTTCCAAATCAATTTGCGAATGAAGAGAAGTTAGGATCGACTTCCAAGGTCCACAGCTCCAAAAAGGTAAGCTTTCACTTGTCTTTTTAATGTTGCTACTGTTCGTATTCTGATATTGATTTTGAGGGCTCTAGATGTTGGATCTGATGAGGAAGACCTGGCAAAGTAGAAGTCACGAAGAGGTTCCACTTCGAAGGAGGGTCGTGTTTTCTACAAGGAAGGATGCTCCCGTGGCTTCAGATCTATTCATGCAGTCTTCATCTCTTCACATTCCTAAATCTCGAGGACAAGACCTCGCCCAATGTTTGGACACATATATTGCATATTTGTTATTACATTCTTATACCCATTCTATAATAAATCCTGCAATTATACTATCTTAATGCCTAATTTGTGCAGGATATGATGGAAGAAGATAAATCACAAATCCAAGCCAATTAAATTAGATTCTTGGGAGGATTTAAATCACAACTGAAGATTGCGCATATCATAGAGGATAGACCCAGATCTAATTCAATTAAAATAAGATTTTTGAAGATCCAGTTAGTTAGTTTAGAGAATCAATGAGGATAAATGAGGATAGAGGCAAAGCCAATAGTCCAAAGGCAACCTATCATAATACAAAGCGATATCTAAAGGATTGGGACGCATATTTAAAAGATTTAGAGAGAAAAGATAAAATCTAACTGAAGATCAAGGGATAAACAAATATTTATCTCCAACATTATCTCCAACCTTATTAAAAGTTCTTTTCTGTTGGCAAGCGATTTTGTTCATATCTCCAACCTTATCAAAAGATCTTTTTTTGTTGAGATAGTGATTTAGTCTCATCTTAAGCGCGTTCTCCCCTCCCCATTTCTCCTATAAATACCTGCAAATTTAGAGGCAAAAGGGACGATCAAGTAGAGAATAGAATAGATCTCTGTATAGGTTTAACTTAGGCTTTTCTTTCTCTTTTAAATGTAAATTTTTATTATTTTTATGTAACTGAGATCGAAGAACAGTTTCATGGGAGAACAAGAATGATGCTTGTACTGAGAGTGACACAGGTGTAAGTATTCTTCTTTTTTTTCATTATTATTGAATTCAATCGAAGTTTCTTTTCTACTGGTGTTTTTGTTACATTTCTCTTCTGTGTTTGTGAATCCAAATGACTCCAAACGCTTCAAAGTTGCCTCGCCCTTGTAAGTGCTGTTGATAATCTATGGTAATGAATAACCATTTCTATGATAATATAGCTTGCACCTTTATTTAGTAGTATAGATCAAGAATGGGGAAGATCTTATCTGTCATGCTTTGCTCGCCTTGACTGTTGACAAGGATTCTAGGTAAGTCATCAACCAGAAGAGGTAGGTAAGTTTTTTAGTTTTTTTCTTTTTTAATCCTTAGTTTAGATCACTACCATCACCCAACTCTTTTATTCACTTTTTTAATTTCTTTGTATAAATCTATTTTCTATTTTCTCTACCTTCTCAATCTACCACTTTCTTCTTAACTTAACTATAACTCTTTTTTCATTTTCTTTTTAAGAACTAAAAGAAGAACTTTAACCATTTCAACTGAACTAAAGAGAACTTACTAAGAAACTTCCATCGCTAGTCCCTCCTTATAGATCACGACCCGTATAGCCACTCGCTATAGCGGTAACATTGACACTTGTGTACGCGTCGGAAAAGGAGGATTCGATTGCAAAATTCTTTTGATTGGATAGAAGATTATAACAGATCAGTCTTCCGATTACAAGGGAGGGAGGAGTTGAGTCTTGAATCCTCCCTTTGTTTAAAGCTGGGTTCTTCAAGTGGCGGTGGAGAGTGAATCTTGTTCTCTGTTGACTGGGTGAACGTTGAGATCTTCCGGGGCTCTTCTCTTCGGGTGGTTGACGGAGTAACACAGCTCTGTCGACCAAAACTCTCAAAGAGATTGTCGGCAAAGGCTAACTTGAACACAGCAAGTTCTCTGAAGGGTGAACTCTCTCTCTTTTCTCTCAGAGCTCTTTTCTCCCAAAAAAATCCGACCCCTTCTTCATAGCAACGGGGCTATTTATAGGGGTTTCAGGGGCGTACGTGCCTCCTAAAAAACACTCCATAATGGGGCTAACTTTCCCCGTTATGTGGGCCGTGATTGGCCCCGAAATCGGGACGGTTACAACTGAGACGCGGGTGTCAACCCACGCGCCTTGGAGCTGCTGAGACGCGGGTTTTGACCCTCGCGCCTTGGTGCTGCTGAGACGCGGGTTTCGACCCTCGCGCCTTGGTGCTGCTGAGACGCGGCTGTTAAGCCTCGCGCCTTGATGCTGCTGAGACGCGGGTTTCGACCCTCGCGCCTTGGTGCTGCTGAGACGTGGCTGTTGAGCCTCGCGCCTTGATGCTGCTGAGACGCGGGTTTCGACCCACACGCCTTGGTGTTGCTGAGACATGGCCAAAATTAGCTTTGCGTCTAGAACTTGAAATTCTGCTTTTCAATGGCTTGTCTTTTAGTGATTTTTAGATAGCCTACAGAACCCCTCCAAAGTTTTCGACATTCCGCAGTTAAGTGGGACGGATTTCGAAATACTTTGGACTCTAGCTGAGCTCACCTTGTGACTGGACTGTCAATGCTCTGGGTTTGATCTGATCTGGAGTATGGTCTTCGTGAGTGTACTGTGGAACTCTTTGAAGCCACCAAAGTTGATCGTGTTGAGTATCTAGATGCACATTCTAAACCTCCCCGATTGCTTTAAGTCTATCGTGGGTGCACTTTAAGCCAGGAGTGGACGGTCGTCTGCTTGTGCCAGTGTACTGTTGAACCGATTTGCAGAAGCAAGGACTGAACGCCAGTTCTTTTGGGACGCAGAGATAGCACTGCTTTTAAGGACGCGACTTCCTTTTGGGATGAAAACGCGACTATTATTCCATAAGGCAGACGCGATTTTTGTCTGGGTTGGAAGGATGTGAACTTCGAAAAGACGCATCTTTTTGGAGTGAAGCCGCGACTTTCTGGACGCAACTATGGCCGTGCTGAAGGGATGCGTCCATTGAAGAGGCGCGACTGTTGAGTGCGAATCCGTGCCATACCATGAGTGCACTGCCACGTGTCCTGTGGAACCGACGGGACACCTTCTTTTTGGCGTGTGAACTTCATGCTGCATTAAATGCACTGTCCACGCGTCAGGCGGTGATTCGACGTCGAGCCAAGCGCCGCGTATCTTTGCGAATCGCCATGCCTATAAATGGCAACAGTCATCGAGAGAGAGTCATCATTTAGTCTCCCCTTCGTCTACGAGCGTCTTTGCTAGGGTTTGAGAAAAGAGCTTCTTTATTCTCTCTTCTTCCATCTAACATCAGATTTTTGATTCACAATGCCGCCCAAGGCTAAGCAAACTACTTCATCTTCACGGGCGGTCGCCGCTGAGACTCAAAGGGGCGGTTCCTCCTTGCAGGAAGCCCCTATTTCAGGTATAAAGCGATCGGACTTGATTTCCACCATTAAAAGGGTCTATGGAGTTCTTATAACTCTAAAAATCCCTTTTTTTTTGAAGAAGAACTGCCAACACGGATTCGAAACCGTGTTTGATTCTTAGACGCGGTCAAGGCGCGGGTTTGATGACCCTGCTGCTTTCATCTGCTTGAATCTGCGTCTGCTTGTTGAACACAGGGCCTCAGTAAGCCTTGTGTTTCAGATTCAATACTTAGAATGTTTCTAAGTATGAAGGATTCGGACGCAGATTTCTTACGATTCTTGCATCTTGTGAAATCAGACGCTGGTCCTCATGAATCTTGCATCTGAGTTTACTTTTGCGTTTGAGTTGTGGACACTTAATCATTTCCTTCAGATTTCTGATCAAATGTCGTTTCCTTTTTGCAGTGCGATATTCTGCTGATCCTCTCTCCAAGAAGTGTCACTTCGGGCACGTAGGTGGTGCTGACCGCAACTTAACCTTCGTGTTGCAAAGGACTGCTCCTGTGACTGCTGATAAGCCGAAGGGGCGAAGGGAGAGGCTCTCCAAAGTCGACATGGCGACACTCCGGGAACTTATGACCGACGCAGAATTTAAGACGGATTCGCGCATTCTATTGAAGAAACCCGTCTTCTTCTTTGGCGACAATATTGGCGAGGGCGGTTACGTCTTGCATGATGGCGACTACAAGTGGCTTCGCCAGATAGTGGATAGGAAATTCTTTCTTCCAAATATGGAGAGAATGTACCATCTATCCTATCTTCAGCACATGTCTGTCCCCTGGGCAATGGAATGGGAGCTTGCCCGACCTGTCCCCAATGTCTCTCTCGGCATCTTGGGCGCCAAGAAGGTACATGTTGCCGGTCATGGAAGGGAAGTTTTTAGCCTGTTCCTTGGACTACTCAGGTCTGATTACCCAGTAGGGGAAACCCCTCAGCTCAGCACTACCTTTATTAATTAATTCATGAAGGTAGGAGGTGATTTTCCCACTGATTTTCGCCCGCTCGGGTGGGTTCATTCCACTGACAAGTACTGGTGGGGCAAGATGGTGAGCTTTGTCCTTGCCGAAGTCGGAGGTCTATTGGACCAGGTGGGACTGTACCAAGCGGTCAGGGCTGTGCAATATGGCATCCCACAGAATTCCCAAAATTTCTTTGGGATCCTGGAGCACTACGACCCTTCGACGGGGACGTTCTTCACCCCGGTTGGAGAAATGGGGCTCGCCCTGCATGAATTATATGAAGTCTCAGGGTTGGTAATGGGGGGTGCTCCTTATGAGGAATACGTCCCCACCTCTGAGGAGCTTCATCTCTTGAAGAAAGAATGCCCTCGTGTATATGAGACCTATTGGGAGGTGATGTGTCATTTCCACACCTGCGGTCAAATAACTTCCTGGAGGGCTAGGGGAGTTAAGCAGCTGTCTTGGGCGAGCTACTTATTTAATGGCATCACTGAGAAAGATCACTCAGTGACCAGTCTGGCTCCCAGCTCTGACGAAGAAATCGCCGAGAGGATCGACGCCTCTGTGAGTTCTTATACCACAGAGTCAAACGAAGACACTTTCAAACCTGACACGGTATTCGAAAGTTTCCATCACCAGGCCCAGATCCCCATTTCTAACCGGGCACTGCTGGCGGGTTTCCTCATGCTGTGGTTGAAGCGCTGTGTAATGCCGACACTGCCGCATGAGGTGATTGTTACCGACGTGGTGTATCCGGCGGTGCTGCTGGCCCATGGTAGGTCCATAGCTCTCCTTTCGACAATGGTGGCCGGTATCCAAAGCGGGTTGTGGGCCCTGACTTAGAGCCTGTGCAGGGTGGAGGCCATCGTCAACTCCCAAGGTAACCCAGAGGTCGATTCAGAGGGAAGGCCGAGAGTGAAGACCCCTAACCCTTGGATCGAGCTTCCCTACACGTACTTAATGGCTTGGTACGTGATGCACTGCCCCCTCACTGATGACGCCAGTGTCTCGATGCGAAGGGTTTGTCCCTTTTGTGCAGCGGCTGGAGAGTTCGAGCTGGTGCAACAACTATATGTTCTACGTCCGGAAGTGTATTTTGAACGCTTCCAATTATCATCTCAACCGTTGCTTCCCCGAGATTACAGATGCTGCTTATGGGGATAAGTTCGCCGACATTGTTGGTCCGGACGACTTCACGAGGCTACCGTCGGGAGTCTTCTGGTGGCTCATCATTACCCGGCCTGGGTATCTGCTCTTTCGGCAGGGGAACTCGTGCACGATCGAGCCTTATATGCCAAATCATTTCGCCCGACAGTTCGGCTATGACCAACTATATGTCGGTAACCCTAACGCTCAGCTTGCCTTCAGTGGAAATCTGTTTGAAGGTGCTCGGGCTTGGTATTACAGCGTAGCTGGGGGACACAGGCTCTTTTTCGTTTACCTCATAAGACGCCGAACTGCTATGCAAGCCTTAGCTTCTGCACCTGGTATTTTCAGGCTAGCAAGATGCCTGGCTACTCAATGGAGCATTCATGCATTAAAAGCATTAATGCGTCCTATGAGGAGAAGGTGGCGTCCAACAAACGCTCTTGAGGCCTTGATGAATATCAGGCGGCTCAGAGGGAGGCCAGAGGGGAGCCGAGAGCAGCAGTACCCAGGGAGCAGTCTGCCAGAAGGCGTCGACAGACGGTGCAAAAACGTCCTCATGGCGTTACTCTCCAAGCTGAGCCTTCTTCTACTTCCACGGCTGAGCCTGCCTCGAAGAGGGCCAGGAAAGACTTGGCGGCTGAAGAGGCCGTCCCCTCCGGTATCGAAGAGCAGAGGGAAGAAGAGGAGGAGGAAAATGATGCCCCCTTGTTCGTACTCATGGATTGCGCAGCAAGGGCCCCATAATTTTAGAAGAAGGGGAGCTTGCTGATGAGCCCGTGGCAACTGATGAGGCTGAGCAACTTGAGGCTGACCTGGTGGGAAGGAGTGATGTTGAGATTCCAGGGGTCTCAACTCAACCCGGGTCTTCTTCGGCTTATGATAGGAGAGATGAGGCACAACAGCCTGGGTCTCCTGTCGTATTGATGCCCAGCTCGAGGGTAGTTGATCTCAGTCCCACTACTGGGGTGTTTAGTGGCAAGGCCTCAATTGGTGAGGCTTCTCGCGTTGAACTATCGTCTTCAACGTCTGGAGAGGACGAATATGATTCAGGTGATGAAGTCGATTTTGGTGATGAACCTGCTCTTCCAGATCCGAGCAAATTCTCACATATCTCAGAGGGAGAAATATACGGGTGTGATCCAGTGACGGCTTTATTACAAGCGACAACCACTCCTGCTGAAGGTACTCTTATAGTCTTGTTGACCTGGTTTCCCTTTTTAACTAGGGAAGAGGTTCCGACATTTTCTCTTTATGCTGCAGGGTTGGCCGCGGACAGCGAGCCTGCAACTTCCTCCCATATCGAGGAGATGATACAAGAGCTGGCCCAGAGGAGGGTGTTGAGGCTGCTGCTGAGATGCCTCAAGAGAGGGCAATTATTAAGGTTGGGGAGGCTTCAACCTTGCAAGATTTGCCCGGGATCTGCCGTCTTCGGACCCTCGGCTTGGTAAGGAAATATTGACACTTTGAATATTTCCTTTTATTGTCATGACTGACGTTCTTGTGATTTGCAGAGAGCGCTAAGGAAGCTCAGGCAGAGGACTTGGCAGCCAGCATTGACTCAGCAGAGGCAGCCAACGTTGAGCCCGCAGGTAGTGCAATTCAACCCTCGACTGAGGGTTCCGGAGAAGCCAGGTTCGCTGCTACTTCAGCCGTCGTGGAGGCTGCTATGACGGCAGCCGTCCCGAAAGTGCCGGTGACCATCTCAGCTTCTGTCGCGCCTGTTGTTGACCCTACTCCTATACCGGAAGAATCGGTTTACATCCCTCGCCCTGTGATAGAAAGGAGATCGGAAGTACTTCAACAGAAATTTTTCCAGGCGGTGATACCATGGGGGAACTGACACGTCAAGTGGTGCAGTAGTTCTTTGCCTCTATGCGATCATGTATTGATCTCATTCTTTCTGGGAATAGCTCTTTCGAATTCGCCCGGATGTTTCTCGGAAATCTGGTCGAGAACATCAATTTAGCCGGAGGCCCTTCACCAGCCAAGGCGTGTCTGCTGCTGGTGGAGCAGTTGGGACATGACTTGAAAGAGCTTAGATCCCTAGAGAATGCTGGCTCATTTCACGAGGCCCGGGAAACTCTGACCAGGCTCCTTGCTGCTCAAGAGCAAGAGCGAAGGGAGATGGAAGAAAGGATAGCTGAAAGGACCCGTCTTCTCCAATGTCTCCAGGCTGACCATCGAAAGCTAACTGGCGAGTCAAAAGAGTCCGAGATGGTCATGCAGGCTGCGAAGCAGGTTATCCTCGATGCTCGAGCTACCATAGCAAGAGCTGAGGCCTTAATTGCTATCAATGAACAGAAGTTGACCAATTCCAAAAAGAGGCTAGCGGAATTAGAGGCTGCCAAGGCGCAAGTTGAGGAAAATCTCTCTGTTAATCCCTCCGAGCTGGAATCCCTACGAGTGCAGCTGGCTGCGAAGAGATTTTTATCCGAGGAGGAGCTACGGGCCCAGACTCTCATGGAAGCTGAGAAGGCGCGTCAACATGAGATACATCGCCTTAGAGAACAAATCCGTTCTTTGGCAAACCAGGATTTTTAGCCTTCTTCTTCTTTTCCTTTTTGTAAAGAAAAGGACACTCTATTCACCAAGAGTGTTTGTATTTACTTTTATCATATTTGAATAATAAAAGTCGTTGAAATTTTCGTTCCATCTTCATTGCCCCGCCGTAGATGAATCCAACCTCTCAATCACAGATTTTGGTTGTGCTCCCTTACTGACTGTGAATAACAGACTTAGGTAGAACTAAGTTCGTTTGATGAAACGCAACGTCGTTCCAAAGAGAGACATGGTTCTGAGGAACGCGACTTTGACCTGCCAGTGAAGGCGAGGTTCAAGTTGACGCGAAAGACGCAGCTTTGAGTGTGACTCACTGGCCGCAGTCCTTAACTTTATCCAGGCGCAGGAATCGGGATGCATCAAGAATATGGTCTTACGCTCCTTAAAACTGGCGCAGACATATAAGAGGACGCGACGCTGGGTCTTTGACCCGGTGTAAATCCATCATCTCACCATGTCGACGCAGATCCAAGGTCCTGTGAATCTGATAGGCCTCTTTGCTGAAGACTCAAGCCTCAGGACGCAGCTTCCTCTTATTATGCGCTTTCCCACTGAGACCCCCAGAATGGGTCCCTTTTATTGATGGACGCAGCTTTGAATCACTCTGAGAGACGCGGCTGCGGTTCTCTTGGCTGGCATGAAAAGGGACGCCATTTTTGGATTCGCAAAGGGGACGTCATTTCCTGGACGCAACTCTCGGGTCTGCGTTTGGTGCAATTTTTTTTTCAAGCGTTACATGCAGCTTGTCATAAAGATTTCGTTGGATCTTTAAATGTCCAGTCGATGTTGACGATTGGGGACTCGTATCTTCCAACGTTTGCCGACGAGGCAGTCCACGCGTCAGCCCTTCATTGGGCTTAGGCATTAATGCCTTTAAATGCCAGACCGGCACTGGCGGTTGGAGACTCGCGTCTTCGATGCTTCCGAAGCGATAGTCCACGTGTCAGCCCTTTACTGGGCTTCGACATGCATGCGGGGATTGAAGCCGACAGCCCTGATTAATGAGCCATTGATTATAGGTGTTGTAGCTTGCCTATAAATAGGGCTTACCCCCTTCCTTTAGCAGTCCCATATTTGGACTATTTTCTTTTAAGAGCGAGTGCTCTGAGAGACTCCATCTTCTCCCTTCAAGGACTTTTACCAGGGGCTTGCCTCCATGGACGAAGATGACCCAGAGCTTTCATGCTTCTGTTTGGTCTCTTCAGAAGATTACCACTGTCAAGTGATTTCAATAATAGAAAGCGTCTCCTTGAGCACCTTTTATATCCGCGCTTCGATGCAGAGAGTTCAACTCTTAATAGAGGCCTCTGCGGGTATGCCTTCTCGGTTTGCCATGACATTTTTAACCCAGCTAAGTTTGAATTCTGATATCTCTTAAAGAGATTCATCATCTGGATTTTCTCCTGAAGTCTTAGTTGGTGCGTTCCTCTTTTGGAAGTTGCGCCATTTGACTTAAACTTCTCTAGACTCGAGTATGGTAGACTTAGGTACCTGGCTGCAGGTTCTGCATATAGAACTCACGTCTTGAGGCTGTCGACTTAGGAGAATCTCAACTCAGACTGGAGGTCTCAGGCCTGAATCTTGCAACTCTTGTTCATCCAATAGGGAGACGGCAATTTTTGCGTCTGATTCTCTTTGCGTCTTGCATCTTAGACATGGATGTAGAACTAGATCGCGTTCAAATTCCGTGCATATCACAGCTTTGATTCGCGTCTGTTTCTGCCGCCGCAGAAGTTTGGTTCGCTGCGCGCGTCATTCCTGCGTCTGAAGTCCTCAACAATAGCTGCGTTTGTCACTTAATTTTTCTATTGAAGTACACTAAGCTTCAGATCTTCTAATTTTTGTTTGCTTCATGCAGGTAAGCTTGATCATCCTTTTTTATGTTTGCCGGGCCCCTGGGAGAATATTTCGGCTGGCGAACTTGTTCGATGTTCGTCCACAAGGGAAGAAATCATGGTCCCCGTCGTCCGCAAGGGCAGAAATCATGGTCCCTGACGGGGACTTAACCCTCGCCAAGATCTCTTTGGACGCGATGCACCGGTCATGCTTGCTGGCATGGCATGGTTAGAGTGAGTACGGCGGCGGGGGTAACGGTGGATATAGTGGTGGGTAGCATCCCCTGTGAGGTCTCAAAACCTCCTCTCTTACCCAGAAGTGACATCAAGGAAAACTCCATACCTACTGACTGACCTTCTGGTGGAAGAGATGTTCATCAACGAAGGATCATACCCCCACTTCGGATGGTCAGGTGGAATCAGAAGACTCTGCTGCCTTTCGACCTCAAGAAACACCATTGTTCTCGATCAACCAGGGACTTCTTCGATGTTTACATCATGCATCGTGGTGCAACCAGCTTCTGATCGTTGCCACAATGTTCGATCCTATTTTGGTGCCCTTCCAAACATCCTGTACTTGGAATTGTATGCAGCTTTGAGGAGTGAGTGCAACCTCTGAGAGAAAGAGGGACTTCTTTGTGTACTCCTTAACTGTAACACTCAATCTCATTGTATAAGAGAGCATTTTGTATCACTTTCATATGCCTGGATATAAATAAAAGTGACACTTTTCTTTTTGTCTCTTCTATTGTCTTGAACTCTCTCGTTTCTTTTTAGTCAGACGCATAGAAGCAAAGAATCTTTGGCTTGTCAAAACTATGATGAAAATTTTAACAAGTCAAATTTTGTGGAGAAAAGATCCTATTTCAGGAACCCCACAATGCTGTCAGAGGTGTGATATTAACTTGACAGAGATAAGATAATTTTGGTGGGCCTGCCACTTTATAAAAAAGAAAGTGACAAGTTGAATTGGTACCCCCAGGGAAGATGAGCTTTTATCAAAGGTTAAAGCTCAACTGGAGAGTTGATGAAAACACTGTTAACGGTGTAATGTTAACCTAACAATGTTTTTTTTTTTAAGTAGACTTGTTGTTCTGTTAAGGAGAACAACAAGTGAGACTAGGCTCGCGGGGAGTCTAGGAAAGTCTCTACCGTTGAGGTGTGATATTAACTTAACGGGTTGAATGTAGTCTTGTCAGGAGTGTAATGTTAACTTGACAAGAATGTAAGTCAGAGGTGTGATATTAACTTGACTCAAAAGCTTTTCAGTTTTATTTAGGAAAACTAAAAGTGTCACTGTCATAGGTGTAATGTTTAACTTGACAATGAGGGTAATGCTAGAGGTGTAATTTTGAACTTAGCATCGTTCATCTCAACTTCAGCGAGGAAGTCCGAGGAAAAGTCATGGCCGTAAGTGTATTGTTGAACTTGGCGATGACCTGGATGCTAGAGGTGTAGTGTTAAACTTAGTATCGTTTATTTCAGCTTCGATATGGAAGTCTGAAGGAAGGTGACTGTCAGAGGTGTGATGTTAACTTGACAGAAACTCGATATACTGTTTAGAAGTATAATGTTAACTTAACAGTAATTTGTCAGAGGTGTGGTATTAACTTGACAGAAATTGATTTGCGATATGAGCAATTTGAGGACCTGTCATTCTATTGATGAGAATTGGCAAGTGGAGTTTAAAAAATGTCAGAGGTATAGTGTTAACTTGACAAATTTAGATTTGCGATATGAGCAATTTTGAAGACTTGCCATTCTATTAATGAGAATTGGTGAGTGAAGTTTGAAGTGCCAGAGGTATAGTGTTAACTTGGCAACGACTGTATTTCGTAGACCTACCATTCTGTGGATGAGAAATGGTAAGGGATTTTGGAGGGGAGAGTGGAGTCAAGTCCACTTAGGATTTTTAGCAAACCCTCAGCTATCAACGGATTTGATGTGCCTTTACCAACTACCGTTTGAGTTGGGCTAGCCATGCTATTCCCCTCAGCATGATAAGTTATCGAAGATTTATGTTGGGCTTAGAAGCCAACATTTTCCTCTATCCTTAGCCGTTGGAGGCGTCGGATCAAATGGGAACATGTCCCTTAGGATTTTTAGCAAATCCTCAGCTGTCAACGGGTTTGATATGCCTTTACCAACTACCGTTTGAGTTGGACTAGCCATGCTATTCCCCTCAGCATGATGAGTTGTCGAAGGCTTATGTTGGGCTTAAAAGCCAACATTTTCCTCTATCCTTAGCCGTCGGAGGCGTCGGATGTTAATGAAGAAGCTCTTCTTGTTTTGATCAGAGGTGTACTTTTAACTTGATCGGAGGAGGAGTACTATTAAGGATAGTACTCTTCAAGAATCTGTCATTGATCGGCATCATGAGTGTATCGCCATTTGAAGTTATGAGGCGATACGATCCATTTGAGTAGACTGACTCTACTACAAATGGTCCTTCCCATTTGGGCTAGAATTTTCCTTTCGTCTTGTGCGTCATCACCATGGGTCTTCTGACGGCTAAGACAAGGTCGCCTTTCTTGAAAGTTCGCACTTTAACTTTCTTGTTGAAGGCTCTGGTAATTCGAGCTTGGTAAAGCTCGATTTGTTGTTGGGCCTGCAGACGTTTGTCATCTAAGGCTTCCAATTCTTGGAGTCGCTGTCAATGCTTCTCCTCATTCGTCATCCCTGCTGTCAGGGCGACGCGTAGAGATGGAATTTGGATTTCCAATGGAAGCACGGCTTCACACCCGTATACCAAAGAAAATGGTGTAACTTTGGTTGGGGTTCAGACAGTTGTGCGATAAGCCCATAAGCATTCACCCAGCTTGTCGTCCCAGTCGCGTTGACTTTTCGAGACGAATTTCTTGAGAAGCTTGCCAACGGTCTTGTTGAAAGCTTCTGCGAGACCATTAGCGGCGGGGTAGTATGCCGTTGAGGACACACTCTGGATTCTGAACTTGGCGCAGAATCTCTGGAAAGCCTGGCTGATGAACTGGGGTCCGTTGTCGTGGACAATTCGCCGAGGTACCCCAAAACGGTAAATGACGTGATGTTTCACGAATTTGATCACATCAGATGACTTCACCTCCTTCAAAGGAACGACCTCAGCCCATTTGGAGAAGTAATCGGTTATCGCCAAAATAAACCGATGTCCTTTTGATGATGGAGGGCTGATAGGGCCAACCACATCCATCCCCCACATTTCAAATGGCCAAGTAGAAGCTGTGGAGTGAAGGTAGCCTGGTGCTTGATGGATGAAATTGCCATGTACTTGGCAGGCGTGACATCTTTTGGCATAAGTGATGGCGTCGACAATCATCTTGGGCCAATAATATCCCAACCTTTGGAGTCGGTATGCAAGTTTTTGGCCAGGTTGATGGGCTCCACACATGCCGTCATGGGCTTCTTTCAATACCTCCTGTGCCTCCTTTTGTGAAAGGCAGCGAAGCAAGATCCCGTCATGCGATCGACGATACAGTGTTCGTCTAATCGCATTATAGTAGAATTTAGGGGCTTTCCTTCGAATGGCAGCCGCTTCCTTGGTGTCCTCAGGCAAGATGCCATACAGGACATAATCGATGTAAGGGAATCGCCAGTCTCTGGGCTTTAGGCCAGCCGACGATTCCAGCGCTTCTTTGTTTTGAGAATCTCCTGTTGGCTCCTGGTAATCCTCAGGAGCAATTCTCGGGCAATACAGATCGTGGCTGTAGACAAATACCTTCTCTGCTGCTCCAGCTGGAAGAGCTAAAGAGGCAGCGAGGGATGCCAGTGCATCTGCATGCGCATTTTGCCTGCGCGGTACATGGTCGATGTAGAAGTTTGTAAACTTCCCAGCCATGTGGACGGTTGCATTGTAATAGGGTACTAGGTCTTCATGTCTGACTTCGTACTCCCCGCGAACCTAGTTAACGATGAGTTTAGAGTCACCATATGCCTCGAGATTTCTAACGCCAATCTCATCGGCAAGTTGCATCCCAATCAAAAGAGCATTGTACTCCGCCACATTGTTGGAACACGGCTCAGTTAATGAGACAGCTCGAGGAATCACATAGTTCTGTGGGGAGACGAGTACTACTCCTACTCCTGCCACTATGTGTCCTTTTGGGCTTGTTCTTGATGCACCATCAAAGAAAAGTTACCACACCTGCCTTTCAAAGGATGTCTGGGTTTGGCAGGCTTCAGCAACCTCATCTGGGAGATCGTCGTAAAGTTTGGTTGCCCTCGGATCTGGATGCTCAGCCAGGAAATCCGCCACCGCTTGTCCTTTAATGGTCTTCTGTGGTAAAAAGTTCATCTCATATTGAGATAACAATATGGCCCATTTTGCCAGTCGGCCATTTAGCGATGAAGGCTTTGTCATGAGTAACCTCAAGGGGTTGACTTTTGATATGACATTTATGGTTTGGCCTGCCAGATAGTGTCGCATTTTCTGAATGGCGAACACCAGTGCCAAACATTCCTTCTCTATTTGACGCGCGGTGAATAGGTGATGGCGAACACAAGCACCAAGATTTGACGCGCGGCTCCGTACGTGTAACCAGATGCCAAATTTTGCCTATAAAAGCTCGGGGATTTCCAGAGCACAAGGGAGAGGAGTTTTTGTGTAGTTTTTAGGATAGTTTTAGTTGTTTCTTCACCATGTTGTAGTTTAGAGTACTGTACTTTAGTTCTTCTTCTTCTTACTCTTTATATTTTCTATTTATTTTAGATCTTGTAATAGGAGAGAGAGTGGTACATGTTGGGAAGCAAGAGTGCTTGTAATAAAAGGTGACAATTTATGAAAGGTGCTCTCTTACTTTATCTTTGTTTTCTTCTCTCTAACTCTTTTTACATGTTTAGTTAATTTTTCTCCCATGGCAACTAACTACTAACCACAAAATAATCTAACTTCTTATTTGATAATCCACATGAATCTAATAGCCTCTACTTGGCCTTACTCTTGCAAGAGCAATTGATGGCTCATGATGATGGATCTAACACTCTAACTTCCTAACTCTCTAACCAGCTAATATTACTTTACTCCATGCTTACTTTTAGTTTTGATGGTTTAAGTGTAGCTTACACTTGTTTTGTTGAGTTAGGATGTGATGAGTTACATATGGGTCATTGATTGGTCACTAATGTTGCATATTTAGTATCATATTTCCATACTTATTATAGAATAAAATCTGCATTGTCCTAATTAAATGTTTAATTTATTTGCAGGCCCATTCCTTAAGGAGATGAAGAGAAATGAGCCCAAAAGCCCACCAGAATTCTGAATTAAATCAGAATTAATTCGAGCTCAGTAAATCAGGGAAAAATCAAGAGGTTGAAAATCGGTTGAGAAGAATCCTCTCAGAATCGATTGGTTGAAGCAAAAATCAAAGGCCATTTCGTCAAAATCCCAAACTCAAACGAAGAAACCAACTGAAGATAAAAGTAGAAGGGAAATCCAGCGAGACCCACCAACAAGGTATGGCCACCTGGCCATACCCTGGCCACGGAAACGCGGCCAAAGCAGCATTTCTGCGGCTTTGTTGTGGAGTTAGGGGGAGCGTTTGCTCCCCCGATCTCCCCGGGATCCTGTAGGTTGGGTTTTTGCCTATAAAAAGCCAGTATTTTCACTGAAAATGGGAGGACCATGCAGAGATAGGATTTAGCCTAGTTTTCATTCTTTGTAGTTTAGGTTTTTCTTTTCTTTTTATGTAATTGTAATTTGAATGTAAGCTTAGGTTAGATGAAGGTTCATGTAAGTAAGAGAGAGAGGCTTATGTTGAGAGTGACACCGATGTACCCTCCTCCTTTCTTCCATTGTTTCTGCAAGTAATAAAGGTAAATGCTTCTTTTTATGTTCGTATTTTCTTTTGTTTTCTTCTTCCTCTTTTCTACGTTACCTCTTTTGTTTTTGATGAGCTTGCAAGTGAATCCAGAAGTATAAGTATACAAAAGCCTTTGTGAGTACCAACGATACTTCATGAAGACGTTCTCCTCCTCAAGATCCGTATCACTTCATTCTTGCAAGACTTGATGATATAATGCGAACAGGGACTGAGCTCAATCTTATGACCTATGCGTTGAACGCCTCCAAAGCAAGGTAGAACATGCAAGGGTTCCAGGTAAGTCATCAACCAAACTAGGTAAGTATTTCTTTCATCTTCTTTCTTTCCTTTTATTTCTGTAAATTAAATCACCAACACCATATCTTTCAAATCACTTCTTTCCCAACTCATTTGTACATAGTCGCTTTCTTACCCATTTCTTTGTAAATAGTCATTCTCCATTCTTTTTCACTTTCTCATTCTACCATTTTCTCTCTAACCTTAACATAACTCGTTTTCATTTTCATTTCTTAAAAACAAAGAAGAACTTTCGTTTTGTCTTCATAAAGATTTCAATAAAGAACCTTGAACGCTTCCATCGCAAAACCCTCCTTGTGGATCACGACCTGCATAGCCACTTGCTATAGCGGTAAGAATTGAGCACTTGCACATCTTTATTCTTAAATCTAAAATTCTGTATTTTTTGTGCAGGTTTTGCCTCAATCAAATTTTGGCGCCGTTGACTACTAACGTAGTTTTTTGCAGGGCTGCTTGACTTGCAAAATTCTAGTTTTCTGCAATTTATTTTTTCTTATATGCCATCACCATAGGCCTGCTAATAAACCAACAGTAAAATACTTGTTGAAAAAGATAAAAAATTGATTAGACGTTTGCATTTTAGGCACGTGTCTTTTCAATTCTTTTATTTTACTGTTGAAGAGTGCTGGAGTAAGGTACGTTCGCATTGCATGTAGAATAGGACTTACCTCTTGGTTGATTTTCATTGCTTTGAGTGAATCTTATTTACATATATTGTACACTTGCACAAACTTATCTTAAGGGCACTAACCCATAACAAAATAAGGTGGGGATTTAATCACCCTTCCTTGGCCCAAAAATCAGATTCCAAGCACTCACTAACCTAAGCCTAACTAAAAATGAGTAGACGTTGGCCCTAGGGACATCTCAGACTCAATTAGGAGATTATCCTAAGGGGAAAAAGTGTTGGAATTTGACTCCTGCAAAATCAGTGTTTAGGAAAGGGATTAAGGGCGGAAAGCCCGAAGGTTGGAGGTTATTTAATTAAGGAACGTCTTTGACGGAAAACCTCCCACCAACCTTGTCCTGACCTGGCTGATTAGCTTGTGGTCAAAGTCTGCATAATACCTCCCCTGGACAGTCTAACCAGTTAGGAGTCATCTAGGTCATAGGTCTACCCTAACTTAGGTTAGATTTTTTCTTTTTTGTTTGTTTATTTGTTTATTTTTCTTTCTTTTTGTTTGTATTCTATTGTGTAATATGGCTTATAATAACAATTTTTCCAATTTTAATAATAATCCATATTACACACCGACTTCATTTTCGGATATTACCAACCCGGCATATCATAACTTTAACCAACCTAGTATGCTGGATTGGTCTTATCCGAATCAATATAACCCATGCCCCCAATCTAATAACTATAATTTCCAGAATGATTTCTACTCTTCACAGAGTCAGTGGGGATTCACCTACCCCGAGTCCAATTTTCAACCAACTTGTCCTCCTTCTCCACCTAGTCCATAATATTTTCAAGATTCATACTCAGTTCCACCAGTCCAAAATAGAAAACCATCAATTTTGGAAATGAGTATGCGTGAGTCCAAACAAAATCACAAAATCTAATGGACTCACAATTTCACTACCAATTCCAAGACAACACTTCATCTTTTCAACACAACAATGAACATATAACCTATGAAGAGATGCTTGAAGCCATGACTCAGGCTCAAAACGCTCGTAATTACGATATAGATATGATGGTCCAATCTTTACGTTCTCACCGTTTGACCAGTTCTGATGTCGCTAACCATTCTGTTAGAGCCGAAGAGTCATGTAGTTTTGGAAATCAAGGTTCCATTTCAGAACAGTCATTTGAACTTGCCCAAACTCCAAATTTTGAAAAGAATATTGACAGTTTGGCAAGTTATCCTTTTCCTGAAATCGAACTTGAAAATGAATATGATCATGAATCTCAACTTAGTGATTCAATTTTACTTCCTGATTCAATAATGACTCCGGTGTCTTCACCTGATTTCAATCTTTTTCGTGAGTCAACATTGAACCCTGTGCCAATTCATCATGAAATTGAATCACCCATTCTTGATGATCATATTGAACTTGACCAATTTTATACTTTTGAAAATCTTATTGACAAATTGGCAAGTTCTCATTTTTTTGATATTGAACTCAATAAGATATGTGACCTAGATTCTCAAATCTGTGATCCAGTTCAACTTTCTGAATCAATATTGACTCCTGTTTTGTTACCAAACTTGAGTAATATTTTAGAGTCAGTTTTGATTCCCCCACCTATCATTCCTGAACTTGAATCACCAATATTAAGTCACATTCCATTGTTGGAAAATTAATGTGGACTTGAGTTTCAATTTCTTGACTTGGACACACTTCTTGAACCAATCTCGACTTCTGAACCTTTACTTGACTTAAGTCACCTTCCTGAGTCGGTATTAATTCCTATACTTCCTGAGTCCAAGTCAATCATTCTATCATTTCATACTCCATTCTGGGACAAGGTGGTTGACAAATTTGACTCCGAAATTAATTATGAAATTTGGAAATTAGATGGGGTCAAATATTTAATAAAAATCCTTTATGGATTCATCATTTTAATGGGTTATATTAGTGAAATTTCTGATGGGTTCCTCCGAACCTAACGAAAAGTCGATTGGACCGCATTTCGTGGACCAATCAGACCGCCACCGGAACCACCACCTTAAGGTAACATTTTTCCTTCCCTTTCGTCTTTTTCATGCATCTATGCATTAATTCATACATTGAGGACAATGCATGAGATAGGTGTGGGGGTGGGTTCTAACATAACTTTTGTTTTTCTTTTTATTAAAAAAATTAACATTTTCTTTGCTTTTAAAAACTTTTTGAAAATAGAAATAATATTTTAACATATTTTTTGTAAGAAATTAAGTTAATTTTAAGAAATAGGAAAATCTAAATTAGGATTTCTAATACTTGGTCAAAATAAGATTATTTGTTTGATTTTTAGGGTTAGGAAGAAAATTTGTCAAAGTAATTTAGTCTTGATCTTTACCTTGATGAAATATGCACGCTTCATACACTTACACACTTAGGGTTCAAAAACAAAGATTCTTATGCCTTATAAAAATAAAAAAATATATCTATGAAAAATGAACAAGTCTAATTATTGATTAGTTAGGTACTTTGGCCTAAGCAAGCCTTAGTATTTATGCGAAAGATGATTAGATAAGTTTGAAAAGGAAAAATATATATATATATAATTCTTCTAATTAAGTTGGGTATTTGTGCCTAATAAAGCATAAGTATTCACGCCTAAAAGAGGTCCATATAATAAAATCCTTAGTTTTGTGGCCTTGTTTGCTCGAGTCCTTAAGTCCTTGGATGTTTTCTCACCCGGTGCCCTAAGACCATTTGGTTTGGGAGTCATCGATTGAAGGCTCGTTACATGGGCAGATTAGAAAGCCTAATAGAACTAAGGAATAATACCATCAAAAATATGTATAAATAAATAAGGCATAAGAGTCAGAGTTAATGAACCCTTAGTCAAAATTTTCAAAGTCACAAGGTGTATATGACTTAGGGTAAAGTAATAGACTAGATGAGAAGTACAATTTGACTCCTTACTTTGATTGATAACAAATTGTTGAATAGAGACTAAGTTTAGGAATGAAAAATTCGATTTTCCTATAACTTATAGATTACTTAAATCTTACAATTATATTTCAAATATTTTTCTCTTTCAAAATGCTTTTCGAAAATACTAACTCTTTGTTCGCTTTCTTTATGGATTTTGTGGGTGTAATCCGCTGAAAACCCTCACGAGATAAAACTCGTCCTCTAGGGGAAACCTAGAGGTTTAAAGGCTTGTTGCACATGCTTAGTGCAATCGCGTGACCTGCGAAAGTGATCTAATAATCCTTAGTATAGTTTAGTTATTTTGCTCGAGGACGAGCAAAAGATAGGTATGGGGGTGTGATTGGTCGCTAATTGATTGAGAAAGAGTTGTGTGGAATTTTAGCACAAATATTTAACAAAGAGATGAAGGTTAGAAACAACCTTAAGTGCTTAGTTCACTCCACAAATGTATATGATATGATTGATGTACCCTTTCTTATCTCTGCTATAGCATAGGGCTATACCGAGTCGATTCTCAGGGAGAGCTCGCGATGGAAGCTTTACGATAGGTAGTGAAGTTAGAAAACGAGAATTCTTCTTTGTTTAAAAGAATAAAGAATCAAAAGAAAAACAAATGAAAGAATTGGTGGATATGTTCATGGTGAAAAAGTCGGAAAAGAAATCAAAACAAGATTGGCTTCGGACTAAAACTAAAAAGAAAAGAAAACTTTGAAGAAGACTTTGAATGAAAGAAAACCATGACTAGCTAACCTTACTACCTTGCTAAAACTTACTAAACTCCGTGATAGTGATACGTGCCTCATGTTGATTCATCGACATGGATTTGTCTTGCGTGTTGGTCTAATTACTTTCCCACTAGGATGATGGGGGATCATTCTTGGACTTGTCTTGTAGCCTCCATAGATGGTCATAGGCCTACAAGATAGACTTTCAATAATGGAATCAAAAGAGATACACTCAAGGGATGCAAATGAAGAACATACAACATTCATTAATGGACATAAAGAAGTTGTACATCAAATAGCATATTGGTGATCCATCTCCATGTTCCATCAAGGCACTTGTTCAAAGACAAGGCTCTAAATGAGGCACACATGAATCATATGGAGAATTACAACAAGATACTTGCCAAGAAATGAAAGAAAACCCATCGGAGAAGAGAAGACCATACAACTTGCAAGATGAAATAAAGCAATCACCCATGAGTTAGTAGTTAGCAAGAGTAGTGGTTAGCTAGTACATGGAGAAAGAATTAGCTACAAGCCATTACAAAAGAAAAACAAAGCATGAATTAAATTGCAAGGAAATAAAGAAAGCAAGTAAAGAAAACAAGTAAACTAGAAAATGCAAGAGTAGAGAGAAGAGAATGGATCAATCCTTGATTGCTTCAAGTTGTCACTCCTTGATGAATACAAGCTTTCTCTCTCTTACAAACTCTCTCTTTACAGAATTTCTAGGGAGAGGAAGATCATAGAGAGCTACAAAAATCCTAGAAAAACTAACAAAATTACAAGCTTTACACTAATCTCTCTCTCTTCTCTGTTCCCTCTTTTTTCGCAGGTCCAAGTGAAGTATATATAGGCCACAGGAAGAACTCTCCAGAACCCGGACAGGTGGACGAAATCTGGGGCTCAGATGCCCCAGATCTGCCGCAGATCTGCGGCTGGATTTGGCTTTGCGCGGCAAAGTAATGGCCGTTGGATCTCCGCTTTCTGTTGAGATCTTGTTACGAGTTTGTTATCCATGTGGCCATCTAGAATCTTCATTTGTTACGCGGATCTCTCTAGATCTTGATTTCAAATCTTGAGGCTTATCTTAATCTTTGATTTAATCACTTTAATTAGTGTTAATTAAAGTGATTATTTGCTTTATCTCCTTTAGAGTGTGTACCTGCAAATATGTAGAGAAGATGAGTAAAAATCATATATTTATTAACTAAATGCATGGGAATTATGAGGTAAAATATGCAATATTGGATTACAATCACACCCCCACACTTATTCTTTTGCTCGTCCCGAGCAAAAACAAAGAAAAGAAAAGAAAATCCTAACTACCAGTTTATTACACCACTTTCGCAGGTGACGCGATTGCACTGAGCGTGTGCAACAAGCCGTTAAACCTCTAGGTTACCCTAGAGGAGGAGTGTTGTCTCCTGAGGGTTTTCAGCGGATTACACCCACAAAATCCATAAAGAAAGAAGACAAATGTTAGTGTTTTGAAAACGCATTTTGAACAAGAGACATGTTTACGAACTATTTTTGCAAAAATATAAGTGATCCTAGGTCATAAGTCCACCTATAATCATTCTTCCTTAAACTTAGTCTCCATGCAAGATCTTGTTTTCAATTAAGGTAAGAATTCAAAATTGGATTGAATATTTTATCTTTCATAAAACCTAGATAATATGCACACCGTGCTCTGTGAAAATTTCTGGGATTTCAACTCCAACCATCAAGCCATTTATTTATTTATATATATATATATATATATATATATATATATATATTTTTATTTTTCTTCCCTTAGTCTAGGCTTTCTAGTTTACCCTTGTAGCGAGCCTTTAACCGATGACTCCCAAACCAGACGGTCTTAGGGCACCAGATGAGAAAACATCCCTCGGGTTTAAGGTCTCGAGTAAAAAAGGCCACGAAACTAAAGGGGATTATTCTTTTTGATCACCGTTAGGCGTGAATAATTATGCTTCTTGAGGCATAATTCTCCAGCTTAATGAGTGATGTTTTTCACCGTTAGGCGTGAATAATCATGCTTCTTGAGGCATAATTCTCCAGCTTAATAGGTGATTTTTTATTATTAATTTTTTTTTTAATTTTTATGGCATTTTGGTCTTTGTTTCCATCCCAAGAAATGTGTAAGTGTAAAGTGCATATTATCTAAGGCAAAAAATTCAAGATAAAAATATCTCACCAATTTTACTTTCTTAGCCTATAATCTCAAACAAGATCTATTATTTCAACTAGGTTTAAGATGTCATAATTAAGGCTTTCTTAATTTCTAAGATACATCTTAATTTTCTTAAAAATAGATCTAAACTTTGTCTCTTATTTCAAAAAGTTTTTTTTTTTATTATTTCTATTTTTTTATTTTCTAAAAGAAGTGTAAAAGAAAGAAGATCTAAAACTCTATGTTTTCTATTTTTTTATTTTCTAAAAGAAGTGTAAAAGAAAGAAGATCTAAAAACTCTATGTTAGTAAACCCTCCCCCACACTTATTTCATGCATTGTCCTCAATGCATCATGATATATGTATGCATGAAATAGGTAAGAGGTAAGAAACTTTTATTTACAAAAAAGTGCAAAAAATTATTTACAAAGAAGTATATACAAGTGTAATAATTACCTAGGCTTTTGGTCTTTTTCCTCTGGCCCGTTTCCCATCATTCCAGTGCGTTTGCTTTCGTGAGCTCAGTTGGGAAACGGTATGAATTTTGTTAGCCTTAGGTGTTTCCAGATTCAATTGATTGTTATTATCATTCACACTCATTCCACCACATTGTTCACAAACAAATTCCTTATCACCACTCTTACTCAGAATCTCATCACTTCCAATGTCTAGAAATTTTAACTCCTCTCCATATAAGTCTTCAAAACTCAAATCAACATCCGGAAGTGGACAATCAGCTAACTTACCCCGAGTCGACTCATCTAAACACATGATCTCATCAGCAAACAAGTCTTCAAAAGATATATCAATTAGAGGTTCTTGAAGAGAATCACAGAATTGTGACTCATCTTTTGAATCCTCACAATTGTCCTCAATAAAGCTAACCTCAAATGTTTGATTTTTTGTTTTGTGAGGCTGTGTGTGGAAGACATTGAGTTCATGTGTCATGTTACCAAAGCTCAACCTCATTGATCCATTCCGGCAATTAATGATGGCATTTGCAGTAGCCAGGAATGGTCGTCCCAGAATGACAGGAATTTGTACCCTTTGATTGGAATTTGACACTGGTTGTGTCTCAAGGATTACAAAATCAACAGGGTAAATGAATTCTCCAACTTTGACAAGGACATCATGAATTATCCCCTTGGGTTTAGTGACAGAGCGATCAGCCAATTGAATGGTCATTTGGGTAGGGAGGAGATCACCTAACCCCAATTGTTGGTACACAGAAAAAGGTAGGAGATTGATGCTGGCCCCTAAATCAAGAAGTGCCCTATTGATTGTAGTCTGTCCTATGATGCATGAAATGGTGGGGCTTCCTGGGTCCTTGTATTTAACAGGAATTGGACCATTGAGCAGCTCGTTTATGGATGATGCTAGGAAGACTTTTTTAGGGACTTGGGTCTTCCTCTTCTTGGTGCACATCTCCTTTAAGAATTTGGCATATGATGGCACTTGTTGTATGGCATCAAGAAGAGGGACATTGATTTGGACCTTATTGAAAATTTCTTTTAACTTCTCCATGTGAGCATTTGACTTGTTATTTAAAAGCCTATTTGGATATGGTACTCTAGGCTTATAAGGTTGCTCATCTACCTTTTCTTTCCCCTTGGCTTGAGATGTGGATGGCTCTGCACTAGAAGATGGTTTGTCAAAAGTTGGTGGCATTGGGACTTGAGGTGTTGGCTTTGGTACTGGATGAGATGGTGGACTAGAAACCCTATAGTCAACTTGTTTTCCAGATCTCAGGGTATGAATAGCATGACATTGACTGGGTCCTGAATCTTCTACTTCATTCAAAGGGAAGTGGTGTTTGGGATTTGGCAATGGCTGGCTTGGGAACATTCCTTTTTGATTCTCAGCCAATTGCCCAATTTGGACCTGAATTCTATCCATATCCTGTTGATGATGATTCATCATTGAAGCTTGGTTCTTGGTTAGGGATTCTATCATTTTCATCAACTCTGATATTTATTCTCTGAAGTGTTCTGGGTGGATGTTGATGATATGGAGATTGGACTTGTGATTGGTATTGTGGTGGTGGGTACTGATATGACTGTGAATGTGGTGGACTTTGAGATGGATGAACATACAGTGAATTTTGATTGAAACTGGATGGGTGAGACTGAGCATTATAAGGATGTGGAAATGGTGGCCTATGATGCTCAGGACCAGACTGACTCCATGGAAAATTTGGATGGTTCTGCCATCCCGACTTGTAAGTGTTGGAGTATGGGGGTCTGGTAAAAGCTGCATTCATGTTCTCCTGAAATGATTGGGGCTGATATAATGGACACTCCTCAAATACATGGCTAAGGTCATGACAGTTGGTGCAACCCGGTTTAATCAAAGGCAATGGGTTGACCTGGTTGACCACAGAATTCCCTTTTGACTCAAGCAGTTCTATCCTCTTCATTAATTGTGTGATCTTGGTTTCTGCAGCTATAGAGGATTCTTTGGAGTGTGTACCAGTTCTGGAAGTGGTGGGAGTCGGTTTATCAGGACATGACTCCCACTGAATGGTTTTCTCAGCTAGGGTTTCAAAGAGATCCCACCCCTGATGTTCATCTTTCTTCAAAAATTCCCCCTGGCACATGGATTCTAAAAGGGTTTTTGTTTGGTAATCTAATCCATCATAGATAATCTGGCATAGACGCCATTTCTCTATGCCGTGATGGGGACACAGGGCAAGAAGGTCTTTGAAACGCTCAAGATACTTCCAGAAAGGTTCATTTGGTTCCTGCTTGAATTGCATTATGTTCTTTCTCATGAGGGCTGTTTTGTGGATAGGATAGAATTTCTTAAGAAAGACTTTAACAAAATCCTCCCATAAAGATATGGAACTGACTGGAAGATTATAAAGCCATTTCTTAGCTAAATCCTTAAGTGCAAACGGTATGAACCGCAACCTAACAGCATCCTCAGACAGTTAGGAAATTCTCATCATTTGGCATACCTCTTCAAACTCACGAATAAAGAGGTATGCGTCCTCAGACTCTAGACCATGGAAATGGGGAAGTGTATTAATGAATTGCGGTTTCAGCTCGAAGTGATTTGCATTAGGCTCGGGGAGAAGAATGCAAGATGGAATGGAGGTGCGAATCGGATAAAATCGATCTTGAAGTGAGACGTTGTTGGTCATGGTATCAAGTGGTTGTGTAAGTGTAGAAAGTCTAGCAAGTCTTGCTGAATTGGAATTACAGAACCACTCTTACATATAAAGTCACAAACAACGTGCACCGATCACACCAGCGAAAAAGAAAAATAAAAATAACAAACAATAAAAGAAAAATCAATCCCAGCTATCTAAGGATCCTGGACCTAGACGACTCCTAACTTTAGATCATCCACAGGAGGTTTAGTGTAGACTTTGACTATAAGCAAATCAGCCAGGGAAAGGTAAGGTTGGTGGGAGGTTTTCCGTCCGAAGACGTTCCTTAATTAAGTAACCAGTAACCTTCGGGCTTTCGGCCCTCAACCCCTTTCCTAGACACTGATTTTACAGAAGTCAATTTCTAACACTTTTCCCCCTTAGGAAAATCTCCTAATGAGTCCGAGATGTCCCTAGGGCCAACGTCTATTCAAATTTTATTTACAAGCTTGGGATTGTGAGTGCTGGGATGGTGGTTTGTGGGCTAAGGAAAGGGTAATGAACTCCCCACCTTATCTTATTTATCGGTAATGCCCTTAAAATTGAATTGGTGCAAGTGTACAAGAGATATAACTAAGATTCACTCAAAGCATGAAAATCAAGCAAAGAGTTTGTCCTAGTCTAAATGCAATGTGAAACGTACCTTGCCTCCAGCACTCTTCAACAGTAAAAGTAAAGAATTGAAAGACACGTGCCTAATGATGCAAATGTCTAAACAATTTTTAACAATTTCAACCAATGATTTACTGTTGAATTTATTAGCAGGAATAGGGTGAATAATACAGGAAATCAAGTAGTGCAGCAGAAGTATTTTGCAGAGAAGCAAGCCCTGCAGAAAATTTGTAAGTAGTCAACTCAGTTGTGCCGCAGATTCGCGGAAAAAATCAGGATTCTGCGGCAAAACTGAGAGCAACTGGTCTCTGCTTTCAAGAGCAGAGGCCCAGAGCCACTTGTATGTTACTGCAATGCAAAGTTTCCTGTTTCTTCAACCTGTAACCTGCAACAGAGAAGAAGATTCGTTTAGTACTTCACTTTAACCTAAAAATGTTGCTCTCCCCGGCAACGGCGCCAAAAATTTGATTAGGAAAGAGTTGTGTGGAATTTTAGCACAAATATTTAACAAAGAGATGAAGGTTAGAAACAACCTTAAGTGCTTAGTTCACTCCACAAATGTATATGATATGATTGATGTACCCTTTCTTATCTCCGCTATAGCATAAGGCTATACCGAGTCGATTCTCAGGGAGAGCTCGCGATGGAAGCTTTACGATAGGTAGTGAAGTTAGAAAACGAGAATTCTTCTTTGTTTAAAAGAATAAAGAATCAAAAGAAAAACAAATGAAAGAATTGGTGGATATGTTCATGGTGAAAAAGTCGGAAAAGAAATCAAAACAAGATTGGCTTCGGACTAAAACTAAAAAGAAAAGAAAACTTTGAAGAAGACTTTGAATGAAAGAAAACCATGACTAGCTAACCTTACTACCTTGCTAAAACTTACTAAACTCCGTGATAGTGATACGTGCCTCATGTTGATTCATCGGCATGGATTTGTCTTGCGTGTTGGTCTAATTACTTTCCCACTAGGATGATGGGGGATCATTCTTGGACTTGTCTTGTAGCCTCCATAGATGGTCATAGGCCTACAAGATAGACTTTCAATAATGGAATCAAAAGAGATACACTCAAGGGATGCAAATGAAGAACATACAACATTCATTAATGGACATAAAGAAGTTGTACATCAAATAGCATATTGGTGATCCATCTCCATGTTCCATCAAGGCACTTGTTCAAAGACAAGGCTCTAAATGAGGCACACATGAATCATATGGAGAATTACAATAAGATACTTGCCAAGAAATGAAAGAAAACCCATCGGAGAAGAGAAGACCATACAACTTGCAAGATGAAATAAAGCAATCACCCATGAGTTAGTAGTTAGCAAGAGTAGTGGTTAGCTAGTACATGGAGAAAGAATTAGCTACAAGCCATTACAAAAGAAAAACAAAGCATGAATTAAATTGCAAGGAAATAAAGAAAGCAAGTAAAGAAAACAAGTAAACTAGAAAATGCAAGAGTAGAGAGAAGAGAATGGATCAATCCTTGATTGCTTCAAGTTGTCACTCCTTGATGAATACAAGCTTTCTCTCTCTTACAAACTCTCTCTTTACAGAATTTCTAGGGAGAGGAAGATCATAGAGAGCTACAAAAATCCTAGAAAAACTAACAAAATTACAAGCTTTACACTAATCTCTCTCTCTTCTCTGTTCCCTCTTTTTTCGCAGGTCCAAGTGAAGTATATATAGGCCACAGGAAGAACTCTCCAGAACCCGGACAGGTGGACGAAATCTGGGGCTCAGATGCCCCAGATCTGCCGCAGATCTGCGGCTGGATTTGGCTTTGCGCGGCAAAGTAATGGCCGTTGGATCTCCGCTTTCTGTTGAGATCTTGTTACGAGTTTGTTATCCATGTGGCCATCTAGAATCTTCATTTGTTACGCGGATCTCTCTAGATCTTGATTTCAAATCTTGAGGCTTATCTTAATCTTTGATTTAATCACTTTAATTAGTGTTAATTAAAGTGATTATTTGCTTTATCTCCTTTAGAGTGTGTACCTGCAAATATGTAGAGAAGATGAGTAAAAATCATATATTTATTAACTAAATGCATGGGAATTATGAGGTAAAATATGCAATATTGGATTACAATCACTAATGTTGCATATTTAGTATCATATTTTCATACTTATTATAGAATAAAATCTGCATTGTCCTAATTAAATGTTTAATTTATTTGCAGGCCCATTCCTTAAGGAGATGAAGAGAAATGATCCCAAAAGCCCACCAGAATTCTGAATTAAATCAGAATTAATTCGAGGTCAGTAAATCAGGGAAAAATCAAGAGGTTGAAAATCGGTTGAGAAGAATCCTCTCAGAATCGATTGGTTGAAGCAAAAATCAAAGGCCATTTTGTCAAAATCCCAGACTCAAACGAAGAAACCAACTGAAGATAAAAGCAGAAGGGAAATCTAGCGAGACCCACCAACAGGGTGTGGCCACCTGGCCACACCCTGGCCGCGGAAACGCGGCCAAAGCCGCATTTTCGCGGCTTTGTTGTGGAGTTAGGGGGAGCGTTTGCTCCCCCGATCTCCCCCTGATCCTGTAGGTTGGGTTTTTGCCTATCAAAAGCCAGTATTTTCACTGAAAATGGGAGGACCATGCAGAGATAGGATTTAGCCTAGTTTTCATTCTTTGTAGTTTAGGTTTTTCTTTTCTTTTTATGTAATTGTAATTTGAATGTAAGCTTAGGTTAGATGAAGATTCATGTAAGTAAGAGAGAGGCTTATGTTGAGAGTGACACCGATGTGCCCTCCTCCTTTCTTCCATTGTTTCTGCAAGTAATAAAGGTAAATGCTTCTTTTTATGTTCGTATTTTTTTTTATTTTCTTCTTCCTCTTTTCTACGTTACCTCTTTTGTTTTTGATGAGCTTGCAAGTGAATCCAGAAGTATAAGCATACAAAAGCCTTTGTGAGTGCCAACGATACTTCATGAAGACGTTCTCCTCCTAAAGATCCGTATCACTTCATTCTTGCAAGACTTGATGATATAATGCGAACAGGGACTGAACTCAATCTTATGACCTATGCGTTGAACGCCTCCAAAGCAAGGTAGAACATGCAAGGGTTCCATGTAAGTCATCAACCAAACTAGGTAAGTATTTCTTTCATCTTCTTTCTTTTCTTTTATTTCTGTAAATTAAATCACCAACACCATATCTTTCAAATCACTTCTTTCCCAACTCATTTGTACATAGTCACTTTCTTTCCCATTTCTTTGTAAATAGTCATTCTCCATTCTTTTCCACTTTCTCATTCTACCATTTTCTCTCTAACCTTAACATAACTCATTTTCATTTTCATTTCTTAAAAACAAAGAAGAACTTTCATTTTGTCTTCATAAAGATTTCAATAAAGAACCTTGAACGCTTCCATCGCAAAACCCTCCTTGTGGATCACGACCCGCATAGCCACTTGCTATAGCTGTAAGAATTGAGCACTTGCACATCTTTATTCTTAAATCTAAAATTCTGTATTTTTTGTGTAGGTTTTGCCTCAATCAGTCATGCTTTGAAACGCTCTTGAACTAAGGACTAGTGATGACCAATGATACATGTGGGGCAACTATCACTAAGAGGTTAGCATGTTGGTGGAGTCATTAGTAGTTAGTAGCTGTGAATTTTTTTCTTTTTCACTTTGTTTTAGAAATATATCAAAAATCACAAATACATTCTTTTTTATATTTCCCACTTTTTTTTGTTTCACCGTACTTCTCTTTTCATTCTTTGTTTCTTTTCTTTTCATTCTTTAAAACTTTGAAGAACCGTTAACATACACGTGAACATACCGTGTAAGCTTCTATCGCCTCCCGTCTTTGTGGATTTGACACATTTTAGCCTCTATACTATAACGGAAGTATCAAAGAAGCCAAAGCGCACACACTTTAAATATTAATTTCAAAACATACACTTTTTGTGTACGGTTTTCCCCTGATCAATGGGTAGACTAGAAAGCCTAAGAGAACTAAGGAATAATACCACCAAAAATACAAAAATATAAAAAATAATAAGACATAAGAGTTAGAGTTAAAGAACCCCTAGTCAAAATTTTATGATCACAAAAGTGCATGTGACTGATTGAGGAAAAAGGATAGTGTGGTAGATTGCACAGATATTTAATAAAAGAAAGAAGGTTTAGAGTCAACCTTAAGTGCTTTGATCACTCCACAATGTATTTAAAATGTTTAATGTACCCTTTCCAAATCTCCGTGTAGCATAGGGATATACGAGTCGATTCCTCAGGGAGAGCTTGCGATGGAAGCATTACGGTTCGAAGTGAAGATAGAAAACGAAGGTTCTTCTCTGTTTTAAAAGAATGCAAAAGACATGGAAAAAGAAATGAAAGAATTGGTGGATTTGTGCATGATGGAAAATGTAATGAAAAGAAATTGAAAATAAGATTTGCTTGGAAAGGAAACTAAAAGAAAGAAAACTTTGTAGAAGATTTAAAGATGGAGAAAACCATGACTAGCTAACCTTACTAATTTGCTAAACTTACTAAACTCCGTGATGGTGATGCGTACCTCATGTTGATTCATCGGCATATGTTTGTCTTGCGTGTTGGTCTAGTTGCTTTCCCACTTGGATGACGGGTGATCATTCTTGGACTTGTCTTGTAGCCTCATAGATGTCATTGGCCTACAAGATAAACTTTCAATAATGGAATCAAAAGAGCGACACTCAAGGGATGCTAAGGAAGAAGATACAACATTCATTAATGGAATTAAAGAAGTTGTACAACAAATAGCATATGGTTGGTGATCCATCTCCATGTTCCATCAAGACACTTGTTCTAAGACAAGGCTCTAAATGAGGCACACATAAATCATATGGAGAATTACAACAAGAACTTGCCAAGCATGAAAGTAACCCATCGGGGATGAAAAAGACTCAACAACTTGCAAGATGAAAAACTAGCAATCACCCAAGAGTTAGTAGTTAGCAAGATTAGTGGTTAGATAGTCATGTTAGAAGAAGTTAGCTAGCCATAAGAAAAGAAAAGCAAAGCATGAATAAAAGTGCAATGAAAGTAAAGCTAGAATTAAAGAAAGCAAGTAAAGTACTAGAAAATGCAATAGAAGAGAAAAGAGAATGGATTAATCCTTACTTCACAAGTTGTCACCCCTTGGTTTACGCAAGCTTTCTCTCTCTTACAATCTCTTTCTTTGCAGAATTTCTAGGGAGGAAGAAGACTAAGAGAAATAAAACCTAGAGAAAAATCAAAATACAATCTCTTTCTCTATTCTCTCCTCTCTCCTCTCCTCTGTCCTCTTTTTGCAAAGGCCCTGGTGGTGTATTTATAGCCTCAGAGAGAAGTCTCTAGAACCTGGGTTGTTGGAGAAAATCCAGGGCTCAACAACCTTGTAACTGCCGCAGATCTGCGGCAGTTGCCGTAGAATTGCGGCAGTATCTTGGCCGTTGAGGCCGAGATTTCTGGTGCGAGTTTGTTACAGGTTGTTAGCCACGTGGACCTTCTGGAAGTCTGACTTGGCGCGTGGATTTCTCCAGATCCTGGGCTCAACCTTTGGGCTCTCTTTTGGGCTTTGATTTATTCTCCTTTAATTCTTGATAAATAAAGGGATTTTGGGCCTTTTCTCTATTAGGATATGGACCTGCAAAAATAGAGAGAAAAGGATTAAAAATCACATTTTATTTGCAATATGCATGATATGGATGTGGTAAAATATGCAAAAAATGAATAACAATCACACCCCCATACCTAGCTTTTGCTCGTCCTCGAGCAAAAAAGAAAGAAAAAGAAAAATTCTAACTAGTTTATTACACCACTTTCGTAGGTGACACGATTGCACTGAGCACGTGCAACAAGCCGTTAAACCTCTAGGTTACCCTAGAGGAGGAGTGTTGTCTCCTGAGGGTTTTCAGCGGATTGCACCCACAAAATCCATAAAGAAAAATAAAAGGGTTAGTGAAAATTTTGATCCATGTTTTAAAGATTCTCACTTAAGTTTTAGGTTTCAGGTTACCCTAAACTTGTCATTCCTTTTATAAGCGTCTATTTGGAGTTTTGTTTTCATCTTAGGTTAAATTTTTAGGAAAAAGATCAAAAACCGGATTTTGCATCAATCCTAAGATATATACATCTATAAATATGAAGGATCTTTCTTAGACTAAGTTCATTTATTTACTAATATATATAAAATTTTTTTTCTTTTTTTATATACAATATTTATTTATTTATATTTTCTTAGCATCCTTAGGCTTTCTAGTTTACCCTTGTAACGAGTCTCTTACCGATGACTCCCAAACCAGACGGTCTTAGGGCACCAGATGAGAAAACATCCCTAGGGTTCGATGACTCGAGTAAAAAAGGCCACGAAGGAATTTAAGGACTTAACCACTTTTAGGCGTGATTGGCAATGCTTCTTGAGGCACGACTAACCAGCTTAATTAGTGGCTAAGTATTTATTATTTATTTATATACATTTTTTTCTATATTTTTTATATATATATATATATATATATATGTAAATAATGTCACAAAGTTTTTGATTAATCCTTCAATATGTTTAATGTATATATCCTAAAGAAAGAATTAAAATCTAGTAATTTTTCTAATCCTTTATTACTTAATCTAAAAATCTGACAAAACTCCTCTTTTCGACTTATAATTAGAAATCTTAGTTAAGAGCTTCCTTAATCCCTAAATTCAAGCTTGATTCTTTAAACATGGATCAAGAATTTCCTTAATTTTTTTAAATTTTTTTTCTCTTTTTTTTTATTTTTCTAAAAGAAAAAGTAAAATCTAAAAGAACATAGAAAATCTACTAAGAAAGATAAAATCTAAAAAGAAAATAAAAACCTAAAAAGAGAATGAAAATCCTAAAAAGAAAATGAAAAAAATCCTAGGTTAGAATCTACCCCCCATACCTATCTCATGCATTGTCCCCAATGCATCGTGATATATGTATGCATGAAACAAATAGAGAGGGACGGAAAAATTACCTCAAGGTGGTGGTTCCGGTGGCGGCCTGATTGGTCCGCGAAATGTGACCCAATCAGTCTTGCGTGGAGTCCGGAGGAACCCACCAGAAATATCGTGAATATAACCCATTAAAAAGATAATTCCATGAAGGATTTTTATTAAGTATTTAACCCCATCTAAATTCCATATTCCATAACTAATTTCGGAGTCAAATTTGTCAACCACCTTATCCCAGAATGGAGTATGAAATGATAGAACGGTTGACTTGGACTCAGGAAGGACAGGAACTAATACCGACTCAGGAAGGTGACTTAAGTCAAGTAAAGGTTCAAGAGTCGAAATGAGTTCAGGAATTGGGTCCAAGTCAAGAAGTTGAAACTCCAGTCCACATGTATTTTCCAACAATGGAATGTGACCTAATATGGGTGATATCTCTTTACTTCCAATATTAAGGAATTCTAGCTCATCGCCATACAATTCTTCAAAACTAAGGTCAACATCCGGAAATGTGCAATCAGTTAACTGACCCCGAGTTGACTTATCCAGACACATGATCTTGTCAGCGAATAGATCTTCAGAAGTAAAGAGATTGTGAGAATCTAGGTCACATATCTCATTGAGTTCAGTATCAAAAAATGGAAAACTTGCCAATTTGTCAATAGTATCTTCAGAAGTGTATAATTGGTCAAGTTCAATATGATCCTCAAAGATGGGTGATTCAACTTCATTATGAATTGGGGCAAAAATTTTGATTGGGGCAGGATCCAATGTCGACTCCGGGAAAAGATTGAAGTCAGGTAAAGATACCGGAGTCATTATTGAATCAGGAAGAAGAATTGAATCACTAAGTTGGGGTTCAAGATCATATTCATTTTCAAGTTCTATTTCAGGAAAAGAAAAACTTGCCAAAATGTCAATGGGATTTGAAGTTTGGACATGTTCAGATGAGCGTGCTGAAATAGAATCTTGATTTCCAAAACTACATGACTCATCGGCTTTAACAGAGTGGCTAGTGACACCAGATCTGGTTAAACGGTGAGAACGTAGAGATTCGACCATCATATCTATGTCACGATTTCTAGCATTTTGAGCATGAGTCATGGCTTCAAGCATCTTTCCATAATTGATGAATTCATTGTTTTGATGAAAAGATGAAGTGTTGTCTTGGAAGTGATAGTGAAATTGTGAGTCCTTCAGATTTTGGGTTTTGTGTTTGGACTCACGCATACTCATTTCCAAAATTGATGGTGCTTTATTTTGGATTGGTGGAATTGAGTATGTATCTTGAAAATATTGTGGACTGGGTGGAGAAGGAGGACATGGTGGTTGGAAATTATGCTCGGGGTAGGTGAATCCCCACTGACTCGGTAAAGAGTTGAAATAATTATGGAAATTATAGTTATTAGATGGGGGGTATGGGTCATATTGATTCGGATAAGACCAATCCGACACACTAGGTTGATCAAAGTTATGATATGCCGGGTTGATAATATCCGAAAATGAAGTCGGTGTGTAATATGGATTATTATTGAAGTTGGAAAAATTGTTATTATAAGCCATATCACACAATGAAATACAAACAAAAAGAAACAAACAAATAAACAAACAAAAAAGAAAAAAAAATTCTAACCTAAGTTAGGGTAGACCTATGACCTAGATAACTCCTAACTGATTAGACCGTCCACGGGAGGTTTAGTGTAGACTTTGACCACAAGCTAATCAGCCAGGTAAGGGTAAGGTTGTTGGGAGGTTTTCCGTCAAAGACGTTCCTTAATTAAGTAACCACCAACCTTCGGGCTTTCGGCCCTCAATCCCTTTCCTAAACACTGATTTTGCAAGAGTCAAATTCTAACACTTTTTCCCCTTAGGATAATCTCCTAAGTGAGTTCGAGATGTCCCTAGGGCAAACGTCTATTTTTTTTAAAATTAGGCTTAGGTTAGTGAGTGCTGGGATGGTGGTTTTTGGGCTAAGGAAAGGGTAATGAAATCCCCCACCTTATCTTATTTATGGGTTAGTGCCCTTAAAATTGGATTGTGCAAGTGTATAAGATATATAACTAGGATTCACTCAAAGTATGAAAATCTAGCAAGAGATGATTCCTAGTCTACATGCAATGCAAAACGTACCTTGCTCCAGCACTCTTCAACAGTAAAAGTAAATGAATTGAAAAGACACGTGCCTAGAAATGCAAATGTCTAATCAATTTTTAACGTTTTAACCACTTTTTACTGTTGATTATTATTAACAGGAGTATGGTGAAGCATACAAGAATTAAGTATTGCAGCAGATGTATTTTACAGAGCAAGCAACCCTGTAGAAATTTGTTCAGAAGTCCACTCTTCCTTGCCGCAGATCCGCGGCTTTGGCCGTGGAATCGCGACAATTCAGAGAGCTACTGGTCTCTGCTTTCAAGAGCAGAGGCCTAGAGCCACTTATATGACACTGCAATGCAAATTTTCCTGTTTCTTCACCTGTAACCTACAACAGAGAAGAAAGTTCGTTTAGTTCTTCACTTTAAATCAAAAACCGTTGCTCTCCCCGGCAACGGCGCCAAAAATTTGATTGGGAAAAAAGGATAGTGCGGTAGATTGCACAGATATTTAATAAAAGAAAGAAGGTTTAGAGTCAACCTTAAGTGCTTTGATCACTCCACAATGTATTTAAAATGTTTAATGTACCCTTTCCAAATCTCCGTGTAGCATAGGGCTATACGAGTCGATTCCTCAGGGAGAGCTTGCGATGGAAGCGTTACGGTTCGAAGTGAAGATAGAAAATGAAGGTTCTTCTCTGTTTTAAAAGAATGCAAAAGACATAGAAAAAGAAGTGAAAGAATTGGTGAATTTGTGCATGATGGAAAATGTAATGAAAAGAAATTGAAAATAAGATTTGCTTGGAAAGGAAACTAAAAGAAAGAAAACTTTGTAGAAGATTTAAAGATGGAGAAAACCATGACTAGCTAACCTTACTAATTTGCTAAACTTACTAAACTCCGTGATGGTGATGCGTGCCTCATGTTAATTCATCGGCATATGTTTGTCTTGCGTGTTGGTCTAGTTGCTTTCCCACTTGGATGACGGGTGATCATTCTTGGACTTGTCTTGTAGCCTCATAGATGTCATTGGCCTACAAGATAGACTTTCAATAATGGAATCAAAAGAGCGACACTCAAGGGATGCTAAGGAAGAAGATACAACATTCATTAATGGAATTAAAGAAGTTGTACAACAAATAGCATATGGTTGGTGATCCATTTCCATGTTCCATCAAGGCACTTGTTCTAAGACAAGGCTCTAAATGAGGCACACATGAATCATATGGAGAATTACAACAAGAACTTGCCAAGCATGAAAGTAACCCATCGGGGATGAAAAAGACTCAACAACTTGCAAGATGAAAAACTAGCAATCACCCAAGAGTTAGTAGTTAGCAAGATTAGTGGTTAGCTAGTCATGTTAGAAGAAGTTAGCTAGCCATAAGAAAAGAAAAGCAAAGCATGAATACAAGTGCAATGAAAGTAAAGCTAGAATTAAAGAAAGCAAGTAAAGTACTAGAAAATGCAATAGAAGAGAAAAGAGAATGGATTAATCCTTGCTTCACAAGTTGTCACCCCTTGGTTTACACAAGCTTTCTCTCTCTTACAATCTCTTTCTTTGCAGAATTTCTAGGGAGGAAGAAGACTAAGAGAAATAAAACCTAAAGAAAAATCAAAATACAATCTCTTTCTCTATTCTCTCCTCTCTCCTCTCCTCTGTCCTCGTTTTGCAAAGGCCCTGGTGGTGTATTTATAGCCTCAGAGAGAAGTCTCTAGAACCTGGGTTGTTGGAGAAAATCCAGGGCTCAACAGCCTTGTAACTGCCGCAGATCTGCGGCAGTTGCCGTAGAATTGCGGCAGTATCTTGGCCGTTGAGGCCGAGATTTCTGGTGCGAGTTTGTTACAGGTTGTTAGCCACGTGGACCTTCTGGAAGTCTGACTTGGCGCGTGGATTTCTCCAGATCCTGGGCTCAACCTTTGGGCTCTCTTTTGGGCTTTGATTTATTCTCCTTTAATTCTTGATAATTAAAGGGATTTTGGGCCTTTTCTCTATTAGGATATGGACCTGCAAAAATAGAGAGAAAAGGATTAAAAATCACATTTTATTTGCAATATGCATGGTATGGATGTGGTAAAATATGCAAAAAATGAATAACAATCACACCCCCATACCTAGCTTTTGCTCGTCCTCGAGCAAAAAAGAAAGAAAAAGAAAAATCCTAACTAGTTTATTACACCACTTTCGTAGGTGACACGATTGCACTGAGCACGTGCAACAAGCCGTTAAACCTCTAGGTTACCCTAGAGGAGGAGTGTTGTCTCCTGAGGGTTTTCAGCGGATTGCACCCACAAAATCCATAAAGAAAAATAAAAGGGTTAGTGAAAATTTTAATCCATGTTTTAAAGATTCTCACTTAAGTTTTAGGTTTCAGGTTACCCTAAACTTGTCATTCCTTTTATAAGCGTCTATTTGGAGTTTTGTTTTCATCTTAAGTTAAATTTTTAGGAAAAAGATCAAAAATCAGATTTTGCATCAATCCTAAGATATATACATCTATAAATATGAAGGATCTTTCTTAGACTAAGTTCATTTATTTACTAATATATATAACATTTTTTTCTTTTTTTATATACAATATTTATTTATTTACATTTCCTTAGCATCCTTAGGCTTTCTAGTTTACCCTTGTAACGAGTCTCTTACCGATGACTCCCAAACCAGACGGTCTTAGGGCACCAGATGAGAAAACATCCCTAGGGTTCGATGACTCGAGTAAAAAAGGCCACGAAGGAATTTAAGGACTTAACCACCTTTAGGCGTGATTGGCAATGCTTCTTGAGGCACGACTAACCAGCTTAATTTGTGGCTAAGTATTTATTATTTATTTATGTACTTTTTTTTTCTATATTTTTTTATTATATATATATGTAAATAAAGTCACAAAGTCTTTGATTAATCCTTCAATATGTTTAATGTATATATCCTAAAGAAAGAATTAAAATCTAGTAATTTTTCTAATCCTTTATTACTTAACCTAAAAATCTGACAAAACTCCTCTTTTCGACTTATAATTAGAAATCTTAGTTAAGAGCTTCCTTAATCCCTAAATTCAAGCTTGATTCTTTAAACATGGATCAAGAATTTCCTTATTTTTTTTTAAATTTTTTCTCTTTTTTTTTATTTTTCTAAAAGAAAAAGTAAAATCTAAAAGAACAAAGAAAATCTACTAAGAAAGATAAAATCTAAAAAGAAAATAAAAACCTAAAAAGAGAATGAAAATCCTAAAAAGAAAATGAAAAAAATCCTAGGTTAGAATCTACCCCCCCATACCTATCTCATGCATTGTCCCCAATGCATCGTGATATATGTATGCATGAAACAAATAGAGAGGGACGGAAAAATTACCTCAAGGTGGTGGTTCCGGTGGCGGCCTGATTGGTCCACGAAATGTGACCCAATCAGTCTTCCGTGGAGTCCGGAGGAACCCACCAGAAATATCATGAATATAACCCATTAAAAAGATAATTCCATGAAGGATTTTTATTAAGTATTTAACCCCATCTAAATTCCATATTCCATAACTAATTTCGGAGCCAAATTTGTCAACCACCTTGTTCCAGAATGGAGTATGAAATGATAGAACGGTTGACTTGGACTCAGGAAGGACAGGAACTAATACCGACTCAGGAAGGTGACTTAAGTCAAGTAATGGTTCAGGAGTCGAAATGAGTTCAGGAATTGGGTCCAAGTCAAGAAGTTGAAACTCCAGTCCACATGTATTTTCCAACAATGGAATGTGACCTAATATGGGTGATATCTCTTTACTTCCAATATTAAGGAATTCTAGCTCATCGCCATACAATTCTTCAAAACTAAGGTCAACATCCGGAAATGTGCAATCAGTTAACTGACCCCGAGTTGACTTATCCAGACACATGATCTTGTCAGCGAATAGATCTTCAGAAGTAAAGAGATTGTGAGAATCTAGGTCACATATCTCATTGAGTTCAGTATCAAAAAATGAAAAACTTGCCAATTTGTCAATAGTATCTTCAGAAGTGTATAATTGGTCAAGTTCAATATGATCCTCAAAGATGGGTGATTCAACTTCATTATGAATTGGGGCAAAAATTTTGATTGGGGCAGGATCCAATGTCGACTCCGGGAAAAGATTGAAGTCAGGTAAAGATACCGGAGTCATTATTGAATCAGGAAGAAGAATTGAATCACTAAGTTGGGGTTCAAGATCATATTCATTTTCAAGTTCTATTTTAGGAAAAGAAAAACTTGCCAAAATGTCAATGGGATTTGAAGTTTGGACAAGTTCAGATGAGCGTGCTGAAATAGAATCTTGATTTCCAAAACTACATGACTCAACGGCTTTAACAGAGTGGCTAGTGACACCAGATCTGGTCAAACGGTGAGAACGTAGAGATTCGACCATCATATCTATGTCACGATTTCTAGCATTTTGAGCATGAGTCATGGCTTCAAGCATCTTTCCATAATTGATGAATTCATTGCTTTGATGAAAAGATGAAGTGTTGTCTTGGAAGTGATAGTGAAATTGTGAGTCCTTCAGATTTTGGGTTTTGTGTTTGGACTCACGCATACTCATTTCCAAAATTGATGGTGCTTTATTTTGGATTGGTGGAATTGAGTATGTATCTTGAAAATATTGTGGACTGGGTGGAGAAGGAGGACAAGGTGGTTGGAAATTATGCTCGGGGTAGGTGAATACCCACTGACTCGGTGAAGAGTTGAAATAATTATGGAAATTATAGTTATTAGATGGGGGGTATGGGTCATATTGATTCGGATAAGACCAATCCGGCACACTAGGTTGGTCAAAGTTATGATATGCCGGGTTGGTAATATCCGAAAATGAAGTCGGTGTGTAATATGGATTATTATTGAAGTTGGAAAAATTGTTATTATAAGCCATATCACACAATGAAATACAAACAAAAAGAAACAAACAAATAAACAAACAAAAAAGAAAAAAAATTCTAACCTAAGTTAGGGTAGACCTATGACCTAGACAACTCCTAACTGATTAGACCGTCCACGGGAGGTTTTGTGTAGACTTTGACCACAAGCTAATCAGCCAGGTAAGGGCAAGGTTGTTGGGAGGTTTTCCATCAAAGACGTTCCTTAATTAAGTAACCACAACCTTCGGGCTTTCGGCCCTCAATCCCTTTCCTAGACACTGATTTTGCAAGAGTCAAATTCTAACACTTTTCCCCCTTAGGATAATCTCCTAAGTGAGTTCGAGATGTCCCTAGGGCAAACCTCTATTTTTTTTTTAAATTAGGCTTAGGTTAGTGAGTGCTGGGATGGTGGTTTTTGGGCTAAGGAAAGGGTAATGAAATCCCCCACCTTATCTTATTTATGGGTTAGTGCCCTTAAAATTGGATTGTGCAAGTGTACAAGATATATAACTAGGATTCACTCAAAGTATGGAAATCTAGCAAGAGATGATTCCTAGTCTACATGCAATGCAAAACGTACCTTGCTCCAGCACTCTTCAACAGTAAAAGTAAATGAATTGAAAAGACACGTGCCTAGAAATACAAATGTCTAATCAATTTTTAACGTTTCAACCACTTTTTACTGTTGATTATTATTAACAGGAGTATGGTGAAGCATACAAGAATTTAAGTATTGCAGCAGATGTATTTTACAGAGCAAGCAATCCTGCAGAAATTTGGTCAGAAGTCCACTCTTCCTTGCCGCAGATCCGCGGCTTTGGCCGTGGAATCGCGACAATTCAGAGAGCTACTGGTCTCTACTTTCAAGAGCAGAGGCCCAGAGCCACTTATATGACACTGCAATGCAAATTTTCCTGTTTCTTCACCTGTAACCTGCAACAAAGAAGAAAGTTCGTTTAGTTCTTCACTTTAAATCAAAAACCGTTGCTCTCCCCGGCAACGGCGCCAAAAATTTGATTGGGAAAAAAGGATAGTGTGGTAGATTGCACAGATATTTAATAAAAGAAAGAAGGTTTAGAGTCAACCTTAAGTGCTTTGATCACTCCACAATGTATTTAAAATGTTTAATGTACCCTTTCCAAATCTCCGTGTAGCATAGGGCTATACGAGTCGATTCCTCAGGGAGAGCTTGCGATGGAAGCGTTACGGTTCGAAGTGAAGATAGAAAATGAAGGTTCTTCTCTGTTTTAAAAGAATGCAAAAGACATGGAAAAAGAAATGAAAGAATTGGTGAATTTGTGCATGATGGAAAATGTAATGAAAAGAAATTGAAAATAAGATTTGCTTGGAAAGGAAACTAAAAGAAAGAAAACTTTGTAGAAGATTTAAAGATGGAGAAAACCATGACTAGCTAACCTTACTAATTTGCTAAACTTACTAAACTCCGTGATGGTGATGCGTGCCTCATGTTGATTCATCGGCATATGTTTGTCTTGCGTGTTAGTCTAGTTGCTTTCCCACTTGGATGACGGGTGATCATTCTTGGACTTGTCTTGTAGCCTCATAGATGTCATTGGCCTACAAGATAGACTTTCAATAATGGAATCAAAAGAGCGACACTCAAGGGATGCTAAGGAAGAAGATACAACATTCATTAATGGAATTAAAGAAGTTGTACAACAAATAGCATATGGTTGGTGATCCATCTCCATGTTCCATCAAGGCACTTGTTCTAAGACAAGGCTCTAAATGAGGCACACATGAATCATATGGAGAATTACAACAAGAACTTGCCAAGCATGAAAGTAACCCATCGGGGATGAAAAAGACTCAACAACTTGCAAGATGAAAAACTAGCAATCACCCAAGAGTTAGTAGTTAGCAAGATTAGTGGTTAGCTAGTCATGTTAGAAGAAGTTAGCTAGCCATAAGAAAAGAAAAGCAAAGCATGAATAAAAGTGCAATGAAAGTAAAGCTAGAATTAAAGAAAGCAAGTAAAGTACTAGAAAATGCAATAGAAGAGAAAAGAGAATGGATTAATCCTTGCTTCACAAGTTGTCACCCCTTGGTTTACACAAGCTTTCTCTCTCTTACAATCTCTTTCTTTGCAGAATTTCTAGGAGGAAGAAGACTAAGAGAAATAAAACCTAGAGAAAAATCAAAATACAATCTCTTTCTCTATTCTCTCCTCTCTCCTCTCCTCTGTCCTCTTTTTGCAAAGGCCCTGGTGGTGTATTTATAGCCTCAGAGAGAAGTCTCTAGAACCTGGGTTGTTGGAGAAAATCCAGGGCTCAACAGCCTTGTAACTGCCGCAGATCTGCGGCAGTTGCCATAGAATTGCGGCAGTATCTTGGCCGTTGAGGCCGAGATTTCTGGTGCGAGTTTGTTACAGGTTGTTAGCCACGTGGACCTTCTGGAAGTCTGACTTGGCGCGTGGATTTCTCCAGATCCTGGGCTCAACCTTTGGGCTCTCTTTTGGGCTTTGATTTATTCTCCTTTAATTCTTGATAATTAAAGGAATTTTGGGCCTTTTCTCTATTAGGATATGGACCTGCAAAAATAGAGATAAAAGGATTAAAAATCACATTTTATTTGCAATATGCATGGTATGGATGTGGTAAAATATGCAAATAATGAATAACAATCAGTGACTTAGGGTAAAGTAATAGACTAGATAAGAAATACAGTTTGACTCCTTATCTTGATTGATAACAAGTTTTTGAATAGTGACTAAGTTTAAGAATGAAAAATTTGATTTTCTGATAACTGATATTAATTGAACTCTTACAATAAATACTTCAATTATTTTCTCTCTTTTTCAAAATGCTTTTCAAAAATACTAACACTTTGTTTCTCTTTATTTTTGAATTTTGTGGGTATAATCCACTGAAAATCCTCACGAGATAAAATTCGTCCTCTAGGGATAACCTAGATGTTTAACGGCTTGTTGCATATGCTAAGTGCAACCGTGATTCCTACGAAAGTGAGTTACGTTAGTTCTATTTTATTATTTTGCTTGAGGACGAGCAAAGGATAGGTATGAGAGTGTGTTTGGATACATATATTGCATATTTGTTATTACATTCCTATACCCTTCCTATAATAAATCGTGCAATTATACTGTTGGAATACCTAATTTGTGCAGGATATGATGCGAGAAGATTAATCACAAATTCAAGCCAACTAAGTCAGATTCTTAGGAGGATTTAAATCACAACTGAAGATTGAGCATATCAGAGAGGATAAACCAAGATCTAATTTAGTTAAAATTAGATTTTTGAAGATCTAGTTAGTTAGCTTGGAGAATCAACGAGAATAAATGAGGATAGAGGCAAACCAACAGTCCAAAGGTAACCCTATCAATATACAAAGAGATATTTAAAGGATTGGGACGCATATTTAAAATAGTTAGAGAAATATGATAAAATCTAACTAAAGATCAAGGGATAAACAAATATTTATCTCTAACCTTATCAAAAGATCTTTTTTGTTAGCAAGCGATTTTATCCATATCTCCAACCTTATCTCCAACCTTATCAGAAGATCTTTTTTTTGTTGAAATAGCGATTTGGTCTCATCCTCAAATGTGCTCTCCCCTCCCGATTTCTCCTATAAATACCTGCAAATTCAGAGGCAAAAGGGATGATCACGATCAAGCAGAAATAGAATAGATTTCTGTATAGGTTTAACTTAGGTTTTTCTTTCTCTTTTAAATCTAAATTTTTATTTTTTTATGTAACTGAGATCGAAGAACAGTTTCATGGGAGAACAAGAGTGATGCTTGTACTGAGAGTGATACCATTGTAAGTATTCTTCCTTTCTTTATTGTTATTAAATTCAATCGATGTTTCTCTTCTACTCTTGTTTTTGTTACTTCTCTCTTTTGTGTTTGTGAATCCAAATGACTCTAAAAGCTTCGAAGTTGCGTCGCCCTTGTAAGTGTCGTTGATGGGCTATGGTGATGAACAACCATTTCTATAGTAATATAGCTTGCACCTGCATTTAGTAGTATAGATCGGGAATGGGGAAGATCTCATCTGTCATGCTTTGCTCGCCTTCAATTAAAGGTACACCGGTAACAAGGATTCCAGGTAAGTCATCAACCAAAAGAGGTAGGTAAGTTTTTTAGTTTTTTCTTTCTTTTAATCCTTAGTTTCGATCATTACCATCTCCCAACTCTTTTATTCACTTTTTTTTAAATTTTTTTATATAAATCCATTTTCTATTTTCTCCACCTTCTCAATCTACCGCTTTCTTCTTAACTTAACTATAACTCTTTTTTTTCATTTTCTTTTCAAGAACTAAAAGAATAACTTTAACCATTTCAAGTGATCTAAAGAGAACTTACTAAAAAACTTCCATCGCTAGCCTCTCCTTATGGAACACGACCCGCATAGCTACTCAATAGAGGTAGCATTGAGCACTTGCACTTCTGTTATGTATTCTTGAAATTCTGTATTTTCTGTGTGTAGGTCTGAACTCAATCACCCAACCAGCACGCTTATCAAAGGGTGCCATTCCGTCTCCTTCTCAGCTGTTGTCATGTGATCCATAGGTGGCAGCCATGAGGGGGTAATGACAGGTTGGAGGTAATGCTTTTGCTAGACCTTCAGAAGTGGTTTTGTCACTGGATGCAGGCTAGACTTTTCACGCCTCGATTCCTGAATCTGGAATGTTTCTTAGGAGGCACACAGAGAATTTGCTTTGGTTAAAGGTGAGTTCCTCGATAATCTAGAGGAATTTGAAAGTCTTCCCTTGAGGGAACAAAGGAAGGCATTGACGAAAGATATTCAGAAGTGGTTCTGTGGCCGGGAATTGAAGGAGGAGCTATTGTTGGTATAGGAGAAGCTCAAACTCACCCTCAAAGAAAAAGATGTAGTCAAGGTCAGGTTGAGGAGCAGAAAGAAGAACTTCAGTGTAAGTTGAGGCAGGCTCTCGTTGAGAGGGAGGAAGCCGATAGACGAGCCGATGAGGAAATAGAGGGGCTGCAGGAGGAGGTTCAGTTCTACAAACTAATGAAATGTCAACTGGGATACCGTGATAGTATTTACGGTGAAGTTGCGTGGTATCCCTTGATGATGAGGAGTGGTCTCTGACTCAGAAAACCCCCGAGGCACCAGCTAAAAAAATCTGTTGCTCTAGTTGATGTCCCCAATGTGGCTACAAAAGCTGATGTTGGAGGAGAAGGGTCTGAGCCAGGTTCTCAGGCCTGGACTTGCCTTGAACATAATATAAGTGTTGCCTGTGTGTGAGAGCTTTGTGCGCTTTAACTTTGTAACCCCACCTTTATCAGTAAAGATTCCTCATGCTTATTTTCACTAAAGTTTCACTCTGAGTTCTCAACATTTTCATTTTGTTTGATTGCCGGTTGTAGCCTGGTGCCTCCATGAATGCAGGCTCGAAATTCCTTCCTGACCCGAACTTGGTCGTGATTCCTCACGACAGTCTAGGGGATCATCCAAACCATCATGAAAACTCTGAAACCACTTCTGATGATGATGGAGATTATGAAGAACACCTTAATGATCTTGTTGTTAACCACACTCAGCCTATTTTGATGATTCTAATGCTTCATCATCTGGAGTCAATTTGGATGTCGGTGAGGAGCTCAGGTCTTCGCTGAATTTTTTGCACAATAGGCGGAGAGCAGTAATGGAAGGGCGCCTACAGCTCATTCTCCCCACTGAGGCTGAGATTGTGCTATATGACCATCTCACAGCTAGATCTAAGTTGATCTAAGCTGATTCATAGTAAGCACAGAGAAAGGTACATTTATGATAAGTGTCTTCAATAGAACACAAGGTCGATAGATCTGCTACAACAGTTGAAGGATTTAGAGGAGGCAAATCGTCTTTTGAATGAACCCCATCAACTCATAATGGATGATTAAACGAAGTACTAGTTGTAAAGCCTCTGCTAGATTAGATGGTTGAAAGCAAACAGATTGAAGGTAACTTTTTCCGATCTCAATTGGAGAAGATGCATCACAATAATGCCAACTTTGGTTTCAAGTTTGCCAACTAGAGAAGGAAGCTAAGCAGTGAGGACTCAAGTTGATAAAGCTGAGAGCTAAAGCGAAGCGATCAAGGGTGCTCTTTCCCATGGAAGAGCAAAGAGCTAAAGATCTACGAGATGAACTAAATAGACTTAGCTATCAGACCCAGACTGAGGGAGAGAATAGGAGAAGTAGATAGGCATGTAGTCCTATTTGAGTCTCAAGTCCCCATTCTTGTGTTTGATCTTGGCATTTTTCTTTTGTATTAGGTTAGAACGAGTAATAAAAGATGAATTTGAGCTTTGATGTTCCTTTCGACCTCCAGATGAATCCTGTGTAGGGCTTAGCCATAAGAGTGTGGACCCTATCTAGGCTGTAAAAGTGAACATCAAGAGCGCTTCTATCTTGTAGGAGAGCCTCCGTGTAGGCCTTTAGCCATCAGGGTGAAGGCCCATTATAGGTTATAAGAGTGACTTTCAGGAGCACTTCTGGTTTTCAGGAGAGGCTCCATGTCGCTCTTAGTCATTAGGGTGAATACCCGCTATAGGCTGTAAGGGCGATGATCGTACATATATTTTGTATTCTTTTCATTACACTCCTACATTTATCGTGTAATAAATCTGCTAATTTTCTTGTCTTAAATATCTATTTTGCAGAAGATAATAATGAAGAGAAACAGGATTAAACCAAATAAATATCAGTTAAAATTAGATTTAACTAGATCTATTTGGTTAGCTGAGGATGATCCCAAATCTTGTTATAACAAATCAAGGATTGGGGCAAATGTTCAGCTGAAGATCAGAGCAAATCAGAAAGATAACACTAAATGAAAACCGGTAAAATTTATATTTCTATAAATCCATTTTGGTTAGCTAAAGATCAATCAAGGATAATATCAAATACAAAGAGATAAATGGATAAAGAGAAGATCAACGGATGAGATGAAGCAAGTTTGACTCAGATTCTGATTGGATACATTTTAGTATTTGAATCATAACTTTCGCTACTGAATCACAAATCTGATAATTCAAGATGATCCAAAAAACAGACTTACAGGCTACAACTCTTATGTTGATCACTATTTCTAATTCTGTCATTTGTTAAGTAATATTCAGCAATCAACACGCCAATAAACTGCAGATCAGAACTGAATATCCACATCAAATCAAGTTTGAAAATAAGGGGAGGATTCAAATCCAGAAATAGCCAGCTTTTTCCTTATCTTCATACTCCTTTAACCTCTACATTTCTTCTATAAATACCTGCAATCTCAAAGGCAAAAGGGACGACCATGCAGAGATAGGATTTAGTCCAGTTTTTCATTCTTTGTAGTGTAGGTTTTTGTTTTCCTTTGATGTAAATTTTATTTCTTTGTAAGTATAATTTAGACTGAGATTCATGTAAGAGAGAGAGGCTTATGTTGAGAGTGACACCGATGTACCTCCTCCTTTCTTCCATTGTTTCTGCAAGCAATAAAGGTAACTTTTTTTTTATGTTTGTCTTTACTTTTGTTTCCTTCTTCTTCTTTCTACTTTTCCTCTTTTGGTTATGATGAGCATTCAAGTGAATCTAGAAGTATCAGTATAACAATGTTTGTATGAGTGCCAACGATATTTCATGATGATGTTCTCCTCCTCAAGACTCCGTATCATTTCATTCTTGTTCGTCTTGATGATGTAATGCGAATGAGGACTGAGCTCGATCTTATGGCTTATGCATTGAACGCTTCCGAAGCAAGGTAGAACATGCAAGGTTCCAGGTAAGCCATCAACCAAAGGAGGTAAGTATTTCTTTAATCTTTTCTTTCTTTTCTTTTATTTCTTTAGTTTAGATCACCAACACCAACAACACCCACTTCTTTTATCACTCCTTTTCTATTTCTTTGTACATATCCAATTCTAGTTTCTCCATCTTCTTAATCTACCATCTTCTTCCTAACTTAATTTTAACTCAATTTTTCCTTTTTCTTTTAAAGAACTAAAGAAGAACTTTAACCACACTTTGTAACTTAAAAGAGAACTTATTAAAAAGCTTCTATCGCTAGTCCCTCCTTGTGGATCACGACCCGCATAGCCACTTGCTATTGCGGTAGAATTGAGCACCTTGCACTACTGTTTTAAAAGTTCTGAAATTCTATATTTTTGTGCAGGTTCGACCTCAATCAAATTTTGGCGCCTTTACCGGGGAGGGAAGGTAAGTTATTCTCTTTTTAGATTTACATTTTTGGTTAACTTTCTTTTTGTTTTTGGTGTACAGGCTTGACAACAAGGAATCTTTGCTGCAGTTGACATATAAGTGGCCTTAGACTCTGCTCAAAAAAGCAGAGCCAAGAAGCCCTCAGATTTGCTACATTCATGTAGCAATCTGAGTGAACTACTAATTTGTATTTTTTACAGGCTGGCTGTAATGCAAAGTTTAATATCTGTAAATATCTATTTCCTTGTTTGTCTCACTGTACTTCCTTTCTAGCCTGAACAGTAAAATAATGTTTGTTAAATGCTAAAAATGGTTTAGACTTGTATTTAGGCACGTGTCTAATTCGTTTACATTTTCTATTACTGTTGAAGAGTGCTAGAGTAAAGGTACGTGTGTATAGCATCTGGTATAAGAACACTTTTGGATTGTTTACATTGCTTAAGTGTTGCTTTTCTTGTACACTGGACTAAATCAATCTTAAGGGCATGTCCTATGAACAAGATAAGGTGGGAAAGTCATTACCCTCCCTTAGCCCACAAATAATCTCCTCACTCACTAACCCAAGCCTAACTAAAAATGAGTAGACGTTGGCCCTATGGACATCTAGGACTCAATTAGGAGATTATCCTAAGGGGAAAGATGTTAGAATTTGACCCTGCCAAATCAGCGTCTAGGAGGGAGATTAAGGGCCGAAAGCCCGAAGGTTGGTGGTTACTTAATTAAGGAACGTCTTTGACGGATAACCTCCCACCAATCTTGCCCTGACCTGACTGATTAGCTTGTGGTCAAAGTCTACATTATACCTCCCGTGGACAGTCTAACCATTTAGGAGTCGTCTAGGTCATAGGTTTACCCTAACTTAGGTTAGAATTTTTTCTTTTTTGTTTGCTTATTGTTTGTTTTTTTTCTTTATTTGTGTTTAACATTTATTGTGTGATATGGCTTATAACAATAACTTTTTCAATTTTAATGATAATCCATATTACACCCCAACCTCTTTTTTGGATATCACCAACCCGGCATATCATAACTTTAACTAACCTAGTGTGCCGGATTGGTCTTATCCAAATCAATATAACCCATGCTCCCAATCTTATAACCATAATTTCTAGAATAATTTCAACTCTTCACAGAGTCAATAGGGATTCACCTCCCCCGAGTCCAATTTTCAACCAACTTGTCCTCCTTATTCACCTTGTCCACAATATTTCCAAGGTTCATTCTCAGTTCCACCAGTCCAAAATAGAAAACCATCATTTTTGAAAATGAGTATGCGTGAGTCCAAACAACAATCACAAAATCTGATGGATTCACAATTTTACCACCAATTCTAAAATAACACTTTATCTTTTCAAGACCAATCGCAACAAAACGATGAACCTATCAACTATGAAAAGATACTTGAAGCCATGACTCAGGCTCAAAATGCTCATAATCATGACATAGATATAATGGTCCAAACTCTACGTTCTCACCGTTTGGCCAGTTCTGATGTCGTTAACTATTCTGTTAGAGCTGAAGAGTCATGTTGTTTTGGAAAACAAGGTTCCATTTCAGCACAATCATTTGAACTTGCCCAAACTCCAAATTTTGAAAATGATATTGACAGTTTGACAAGTTATTCCTTTCCTAAAATAGAACTTGAGAATGATTATGATCCTGAACCTCAACTTAATGATTCAATTCTACTTCCTGATTCAATAATAACTCCAGTGTCTTCACCTGATTTCAATCTTTTTTCCAAGTCAACATTGGATCCTGTGCCAATTCATCATGAAATTGAATCTCCCATCTTTGATGATCATCATATTGAACTTGACCAGTTTCACACTTTTGAAAGTCCTATTGACAAATTGGTAAGTTCTCATTTTTATGAAATTGAACTCAATGAGAAATGTGACCTAGATTCTCAAATTTGTGATTCAGTTCAAATTCTCAAATCAATATTGACTCCTATTTTGTTACCCGATTTGAATAATATTTTAGAGTCAGTTTTGATTTCCATACCTGTCATTCTTGAACTTGAATCACCAATATTAAGTCACATTCCATTATGGGAAACTGAATGTGGACTTGAGTTTCAACTTCTTGATTTGGACCCACTTCCTGAGCCAATCTCGACTCCTAAACCTTTACTTGACTTAAGTCACTTTCCTGGGTCAGTATTAGTTCCAGTACTTTCTGAGTCCAAGTCAATCATTCTATCTTTTCGCACTCCATTTTGGGACAAGGCGGTTGACAAAATTGACTCAGAAATTAATTATAGAATTTGAAAATTAAATGGGGTTAAATTTTTAATTAAAAATATTCATATATACATCATTTTAGTGGTTTATATAAAAGAGATTTCTGGTGGATTCCTCCGAACTCCACGAAAATTCGATTGGGCCGCATTTCGTGGACCAATCAGACCACCACCAGAACCACCACCTTAAGGTAACATTTTCCTTCCCTTTCTTCTTTTTCATGCATCTATACATTAATTCATACATTGAGGACAATGCATGAGATAGGTGTGGGGGAGGGTTCTAACATAACTTAGGTATTTCTTTTTATTAAAAAAATAAAAAAATTTAACATTTTCTTTACTTTTTAAAAATTTTACTTTTTAAAAACTTTTTGAAAATAGAAACAATATTTTGACATATTTTTCTAAGAAATTAAGTCAATTTTAAGGAATAGGAAAATCAAAATAAGGATTTCTTATACTTGATCAAAATAAGATTATTTGTTTTATTTTTAGGGGCTGGAATATAATTTGTCAAAGTAATTTAGTCTTGATCTTTACCTTGATGAAATATGCACACTTCATACACTTACACACTTAGGGTTTAAAAACAAAGATTCTTATGCCTTAAAAAAAATTAAAAAAAAGAAAAAGAAAAAAATATAAAAGATAAACAAATCTTATTATTGATTAGCTAGGTGTTTTGGCCTAAGCAAACCTTAGTATTTATGCGAAAGATGATTAGATAAGTTTGAGAAAAATATATATATATAAAAATCCTCTGATTAAGCTGGGTATTTGTGCCTAATAAAGCATAAGTATTCACGCCTAAAAGTGGTCCATATAATAAAATCCTTTGTTTTGTGGCCTTGTTTGCTTGAGCTTAAGTCTTGGGGTGTTTTCTCACCCAGTGCCCTAAGACCATTTGGTTTGGGAGTCATCGATTAAAGGCTCGTTACGTGGGCAGATTAGAAAGCCTAATAGAACTAAGGAATAATATCACCAATATGTATATATATATATATGTATATATATATATAAGGTATAAGAGTTAGAGTTAAAGAACCCTTAGTCAAACTTTTCACGATCACATGATGCATATGACTTAGGGTAAAGTAATAGACTAGATGAGAAGTACAATTTGACTCCTTACTTTAATTGATAACAAATTTTTGAATAGAGACTAAGTTTAGGAATGAAAAATTAGATTTTTTCTATAACTTATAGATTATTTAAAACTTACAATAATATTTCAAATATTTTTCTTTCAAAATGTGTTTTCAAAATACTAACATTTTTTTTCATTCTTTATGGATTTTGTGGGTGCAATCCACTGAAAACCCTCACGAGACAAAACTCGTCCTCTAGGGGAAACCTAGAGGTTTAACGGCTTATTGCACATGCTCAGTGCAATCGCGTAACCTGCGAAAATGGTTTAATAATCTTTGGTTTAGTTTTGTTGATTTGCTCGAGGACGAGCAAAAGATAGGTGTGTGGGTGTGATCGTACATATATTTTGTATTCTCTTCATTACACTCCTACATTTAACGTGTAATAAATCTGCTAATTTTCTTATCGTAAATATCTATTTTGCAGAAGATAATAATGAAGAGAAAGAGGATTAAACCAAATAAATACTAGTTAAAATCAGATTTAACTGGATTTATTTGATTAGCTGAGGATGATCCCAGATCTAGTTAGAACAAATCAAGGATTGGTGCAAATGTTCAGCTGAAGATCAAAGCAAATCAAAAAGATAATACCAAATGGAAACTGATAAAATTCAGATTTCTATAAATCCATTTTGGTTAGCTAAAGATCAATCAAGAATAATATCAAATACAGAGAGATAAATGGATAGAGAGAAGATCAACAGATGAGATGAAGCAAGTTTGACTCAGATTCTGACTGAATACTATTTAGTATTTGAATCATAACTTTCACTACTGAATCTCAAATCTAATGATTCAAGATGATCCAGAAAGCAGACTTATAGGGCTACAACTCTTATGTTGATTACTATTTCTAATTCTATTATTTGATAAGTGATATTCAGCAATCAACACGCCAACAAACTACAGATCAGAACTGAATATCCACATCAAATCAAGTTTGAAGATAAGGGGAGGATTCAAATCCAGAAATAGCCAGCTTTCCCTATCTTCATACTCCTCTAACCTCTGCATTTCTTCTATAAATACCTGCAATCTCTAAGGCAAAAGGGACGACCATGCAGAGATAGGATTTAGTCTATTTTTCCATTTTTTAGTGTAGGTTTTTGTTTTTCTTTTCATGTAATTTTCAGTTTTAATTTATGTAAATCAGAAGAGATCAGAGTTTCATAAGAGAATGAGAACAAAGTTTGTGCTGAGAGTGACGCCGGTGTAAGATTTCCTTCTTTTCTCTTATTGTTATGAAATCGATTCTGTAGTTCCCTTTTGTATGTACTTTGTTTTGTGTTCTTCTTCTCTACTTTTCTTCTTTTGGTACAATTGCTATCCAAGTGAGTCTAAAAGCATCAAAAGAGCCTTGCCTTTGCGAGTGCCACCGATAGCCCATAACGATGGATTTTGAGTTTCATTCTGTATCACTTTATACTTGCAACGTCTTGATGATATAATGTGGAGGAAACGGGAATCAACTCTTATGGGCTATACGTTGATCGCCTCACTTCAAAGTAACATCATTGCAAAAGATTCAAGGTAGGTATTTGGCCAAAAGAAGTAAGTAATTTTTAGTTTCTTTTCTTTTAATTATTTAGTTTAGAACAACACTCACTTTTTTTATCACTCCTTTTCCATTTCTTTGTACATATCCAATTCTGGCTTCTCCATCTTCTTAATCTACCATCTTCTTCCTAACTTAACTTTAACTCAATTTTTCCTTTTTCTTTTAAAGAACTAAAGAAGAACTTTAACCACACTTTGTAGCTTAAAAGAGAACTTACTAAAAAGCTTCTATCGCTAGTCCCTCCTTGTGGATCACGACCCGCATAATCACTTGCTATTGCGGTAGAATTGAGCACCTTGCACTATTGTTACATTTTCTTTACTTTTAAAAAACTTTTTGAAAATAGAAACAATATTTTGACATATTTTTGTAAGAAATTAAGTCAATTTTAAGGAATAGGAAAATCAAAAATAGGATTTCTTATACTTGATCAAAATAAGATTATTTGTTTGATTTTTAGGGGCTGGAAGATAATTTGTCAAAGTAATTTAGTCTTGATCTTTACCTTAATGAAATATGCACACTTCATACACTTATACGCTTAGGGTTCAAAAACAAAGATTTTTATGCCTTAAAAAAAATTAAAAAAAGAAAAAGAAAAAAATGTAAAAGATAAACAAATCTAATTATTGATTAGCTAGGTGCTTTAGCCTAAGCACGCCTTAGTATTTATGCGAAAGATGATTAGATAAGTTTGAGAAAAATATATAAATATATAAAAATCCTCTGATTAAGCTAGATATTTGTGCCTAATAAAGCATAAGTATTCACGCCTAAAAGTGATTCATATAATAAAATTCTTAATTTTGTGGCCTTGTTTGCTCGAGCTTAAGTCCTTGGGGTGTTTTCTCACCCGGTGCTCTAAGACCGTTTGGTTTGGGAGTCATCAATTAAAGGCTCATTACTTGGGCAGATTAGAAAACCTAATAGAACTAAGGAATAATACCACCAAAATATATATATATAAATAAGGTATAAGAGTTAGAGTTAAAGAACCCTTAATCAAAATTTTCACGGTTATAAGGTGCATATGACTTAGGGTAAAGTAAGAGACTAGATGAGAAGTACAATTTGACTCCTTACTTTGATTGATAATAAATTTTTGAATAGAGACTAAGTTTAGGAATGAAAATTAGATTTTCTTATAACTTATAGATTACTTAAAACTTACAATAATATTTCAAATATTTTTCTTTTAAAATGTGTTTTCAAAATACTAACATTTTTTAATTCTTTATGGATTTTGTGGGTGCAATCCACTGAAAACCCTCACGAGACAAAACTCGTCCTCTAGGGGAAACCTAGAGGTTTAACGGCTTGTTGCACATGCTCAGTGCAATCGCGTGACCTGCGAAAGTGGTCTAATATTCTTTAGTTTAGTTTTGTAGTTTTGCTCGAGGACGAGAAAAGATAGGGGTGGTGGTGTGATCGTACATATATTTTGTATTCTTTTCATTACACTCCTACATTTATCGTGTAATAAATCTTCTAATTTTCCTGTTTTAATTGCAGAAGATAATAATGAAGAGAAAGAGAATTAAACCAAATATATACCAGTTAAAATCAGATTTAACTAGATCTATTTGGTTAGCTGAGAATGATTCCAAATCTAGTTAGAACAAATTAAAGATTGGGGCAAATGTTCAGCTGAAGATCAGAGCAAATCAGAAAGATAACACCAAATGAAAACCATTAAAATTCAAATTTTTATAAATTCATTTTGGTTAGCTAAAGATCAACCAAGAATAATATCAAATATAGAGAGGTAAATGGATAGAGAGAAGATCAACGGATGAGATGAAGCAAGTTTGACTCAGATTCTGACTGGATACATTTTAGTTTTTGAATCATAACTTTCGCTACTGATTCTCAAATTTGATGATTCAAGATGATCCAGAAAACAGACTTATAGGGCTACAATTCTTATGTTGATCATTATTTCTAATTCTATCATTTGGTAAGTGATATTCAGTAATCAACACGCCAACAAACTGCAGATCAGAACTGAATATCTACATCAAATCAAGTTTGGAGATAAGGGGAGGATTCAAATCCAGAAATAGCCAGCTTTCCCTATCTTCATACTCCTCTAACCTCTGCATTTCTTCTATAAATACTTACAATTTCAAAGGCAAAAGGGACGACCATGCAGAGATAGGATTTAGTCCAGTTTTTCATTCTTTGTAGTGTAGGTTTTTATTTTCTTTTGATGTAAATTTTATTTCTTTGTAAGTATAATTTAGACTGAGATTCATGTAAGTAAGAGAGAGAGGCTTATGTTGAGAGTGACACCGATGTACCTCCTCCTTTCTTCCATCGTTTCTGCAAGCAATAAAGGTAACTTTTTTTTATGTTTGTCTTTACTTTTGTTTCCTTCTTCTTCTTTCTACTTTTCCTCTTTTGGTTATGATGAGCATTCAAGTGAATCTGGAAGCATCATTATAACAATATTTGTGTGAGTGCCAACGATATTTCATGATGATGTTCTTCTCCTCAAGACTCCATATCATTTCATTCTTGTTCGTTCTGATGATGTAATGTGAATGGGGACTGAGCTCGATCTTATGGCTTATGCGTTAAACGCCTCCGAAGTAAGGTAGAACATGCAAGGTTTCCAGGTAAGTCATCAACCAAAGAAGGTAAGTATTTCTTTAATCTTTTCTTTCTTTTCTTTTATTTCTTTAGTTTAGGTCACCAACACCAACAACACCCACTTCTTTTATCACTCCTTTTCCATTTCTTTATACATATTCAATTCTGGTTTCTCCATCTTCTTAATCTACCATCTTCTTACTAACTTAACTTTAACTCAATTTTTTCTTTTTCTTTTAAAGAACTAAAGAAGAACTTTAACCACACTTTGTAGCTTAAAAGAGAACTTACTAAAAAGCTTCTATCGCTAGTCCCTCCTTATGGATCACGACCCGCATAGCCACTTGGTATTGCGGTAGAATTGAGCACCTTACACTACTGTTTTAAAAGTTCTAAAATTCTGTATATTTGTGCAGGTTCGACCTCAATCAGGCGACCGTCAGGAGCACTTTCATATTTCAAGAGAAGCTTAGTGTACGTCTTCGCTATCTTCTGAAGACTCACTATAAGCTGTAAGGGAAACTGTCAGGAGCGCTTCCATCTTTCAGAAAAGGCTACATGTAGGTCTTAGTCATTAGGGTGAGACCCGCTATAAGCTATTAGGGTGACCGTCAGAAGTGTTTTCATCTTTCACAAGAGCCTCTGTGTAGGTAACCATCATGATGAAAACCCGGTATAGGCTGTAAGGGTGACCGTAAGGAGCGCTTTTGTTTTTAAGGAGAGGCTATGTGTAGGTCTTCGCCATAATGATGAAGACCCACTAGAGGCTGTAAGGGCACTCGTCTTAAGTACTTCTGTCTTTCAGGAGAGGCTTCGTGTAGGTCTTAGCCGTCAGAGTGAAGATCCGCTATGGTTGTAAGGGTGTAGGATGTCAAAAAAATTACTAATGACAAAACCTCAAACGCAAGCTTCTTGTCAAACATGAAGGTCACGTTTCAATCCCAAATGTGAATCTCATGCTTAATGTGAAGGTCACGTTCGTGCTTCATCAATAAACATGAACTTCGTGCTTCATCAACAAACGCAAGGGTCACGTTCCTTCTTCAAACATAGACCTCAATCAAGGTCGTGTTTCAACTTCAAACGTAATCTTGCGAGCTCTGCGTTTCAACATCAACACGAGCCTGCGAGCTTCACCTTTTAACTACAACGTGAGATCCGCGTCCAATGCGAGATTTGCGTTTCTACTGTAGAAGACAATAACAAAAGTGGGTCAATTACACCCACTTTCTCTACTTATTGAGGAATAAATCCTCATTATGGAGAGATATAAGGGGTCTGTTACATCCCAAAATTCTCTGTAAATAGCTATAGAAAGCTATGAAGAATGGATACAAATAAAAAAAGGAGGAGGAGAAGAGAAGAGAGAAAATAGAAGACTCTTAACTTGTGCTAACAAGTTAATCTCCTTGTGATTTTGGATACTGTTTAAAGATTATACTTTATTCAGAGCTCTGAAGAAGAGAGGAAAAGATCCAAGATCAAACTTTCAACTCAGCTCGTCAACAGAGAACAAGAATCACTCTCTACTACCACACAAAGAACCTAGCACTAAACAAATGAGACATTCATTCATTCTTCTTTCTTTTGTAATTAACTATTGATCCATTGTAACTTTCTTTTCAATTAATTAAAGATTCTTACATATTGATTTTTCGAGAAACAAAAGATGGCAACTCCATTGGAGAAAGTTTTCTCTGCCGACGAGAAGGCCATGGTGCAAGCTGACTTGAAGCTGATCGGATCGATCATCGAATCGCTCTTCGTCGAATTGATCAAGATAAGTTTGGACAACTTCTCTCTTCGAGCTTAGTTAGCCCTAAATCGATGCGAAAACCGCAACGTCTCAAATGAGACTCGCTCTCTAGCCTCATCTGAGGCTTCTCAAGGAAAACCTTCCTCAGATGTTAACTGTACACCTTTCAGCAAGGCACACATTTCAACCTCTCTTGGGGTTCATGTAGTCCCCCGTAAAGCCAACATGACTTGCGATGAAGTGTCTAAGGAGACTCTCAAGACATATGTTGTAGCTCAAGGCCAATACAGTAGCAGAGATCAATCTCGCCATCAAGTCACTCTCGAGGCTCACCAAACTCGAGTTAACCGCCTTCACGGTTGGAAGAACTACGTGCCAAGTGACCAGGACACTGAGCATACTCAATTTGTAGAAGGTTCACAACAACTCTTGTGAGCCAAGTGCATTGCTGATCGTCAATGAAGACATCGATCTGATTGTCGATGAAGACATCGATCTCGCCATTAGCAAACAAAAGTTGAAAGTAGTATTGTGTGCACCAAATGCAATGCTCGCATTCAGACACAGGAACACGACACTAGCGTTCAGACGTAGCAGCCCTTGGGAAGCGAACTGCACGTCTCTATATGTGATATCCGCATTCAGCCTCTAGCTATACCGAAACATGAAACACGCGTTCACCTACAAGCTGCTCCAAAACGCAACATCCGCGTTCAGCCAAAGACTGTTCCAGAACATGACCTTCGCATTTCACTTTCAAAATATAAGAGTCGCATTCAGCCTTAACTAGCTTAGTTCAAATCTGAACTGGGAGATTCCAACCCTCATAAGTTCAAGGCTGATTCCTCAGACACCCTCCTACAGATCTGAGGAACTAGTTGACCGGAAAAAGGAGTGTTCATCAAATTACTTCTCAATACCATTGCGAGCAGCTTATCTCAGCGGTACACACTGATTGCCATTGCGATTTTCAGATGACTAAGCCATCGATTTTTAGTCGACTATCAAAGGCTTCAACCATAAACTCAGTCAAGAGGTGACAATCTCGTAAGAAAAAAAAATCATCTTCTGACTTTGAGTACTCGGAGGTGACTTCAAACATGGTAGATCCGAGTGCCATAACAAGTCAGTCAAAAGGAAAACAACTAGCTCTTAGTTCTGAGGAATCACATGTCGAGCATTCCTCAGGCTTAAAATAAATACTTGCTAAGCCTGAAGGAATCTACAGACACACTCAGATCTGAATCAGAACAATTTCCCCAATTGACTATAGTATACTGGCTAAAGGGTTGAAGTAAATGATGAGCACTCTGCCATCATGGATTCTCATTTATCAAACTCCTATGTGGAGAGGGAGGCTTTTTCCTATATGGCCAATACTCTTGAAGAACTAGCTAGAAGATTTGAAGAACAATCTCAGGTGCAAAAAGCACAACAAGAGATGCTTCAAGTTCAACAAGAGTCTATCAACGAACTTAAAAAGATAACTCTTTTACTTGATGTAACACCCGGCTCACGGAATATAACTTAGTTACGCATTCAGATTCTTGATCATTTTTTTGATTTACTTCCTATATTTATTTTATTTTATGGATATTTATGCAATCATTTTGCATTGGATCCGGATTTGAGAACTCGGAGTCAGCCCTAGTATGAACAAGGTCTGATCCTAGTGTATTGCTCAATTTAGTATTTCTATTAGCTTGATTTGACCGATTTTAATTTCAAATATTGTTTTCCAATATTTTTTATTTTTCATGATTTTTGGAATTTTTCCAAATTAATTTGTAAAATCTTTAAAATCGGTGTCGACCGTATCACTAGTTGATTCCAGGAATTTTAATTTACTATTAGAGTAGAATTTCAAGATTCTACTTTCACATCACTTCTTGGATCATATTGAGATTTTTCTGAATTTGTCGAAGTTTCACTGGATTTGGTGTCGACCGGTATCTCCGAAAGTTCCCAAAATTTTTATTTTAAAAATCAGATTGAATTTATGAAAACTGATTTCATATTATTCCTTAGAATGATGTTTCTACCTCTAGGTATTTTTGAAAATTTTTCAGAATTTATCAAAATCCGGCCGAACCGGTGTGGACTGAATCGATGGTTGATTTCAGAATTTTTATTTTAAAAATGGGATTGAATTTCTTGAATCTAATTACACTATATACCTTAAAATAATATTTACTATTTTTGAGAATATTTTGAGACCTTTTCGGGTTAGTCCAATTTTCCGGCATTTTCATTGTTTTTGGGATTTTCTCAGATCTGGAGTTTTATCTATATATTTCCTATTCTTTCTTTTTTTTTTCCTCCCCTATTTATCCCATCCATTCCTTTTTTCTCTCTTTTTTATTTTTATTTTTCTTTTATTTTCCTTTTATTCTCCTCCACACCCCCAAAATATCTCCTTTTCTTTCTCCTTATCTCTTCCTCTTTCTTTCTTTTTGTTTCATTTTTCTCTTCCTTCTCCCCTGGCCAAAATGCAGCCTGAGCTAGCTCCTCTTCCTCCCCCCTCTCAACATTCTTCCCCTCTCTTTTCTAATCTCTCTCTTTTTCTTTCAATTTTTCTCTCCTTCTCCTTCTCTCTCTCACTCACATCCAATTTCATCCCTCTTCCTCTCTCTTCACCACCGGCGGCTCCCTCTTCCCCGACCACCACATTGGCGATGCCTATGGCTAGTGGCAGCCCCGAGCTCCAACCACTTCCCAAATCCTCCTCCTTCCTCTCTAATTCCATCTCCACCTTCATCTTCTTCTTCAATTAACCACCAATCACCACCACCCCCACAACCACCACTACCACCTCCAAATCCACCACCACAACCACCTCTTGCCCTATTCATCAACACCCATGACCACCACTCCCACCACTCACATCTCCAGCACCACCCTCTTCTTCCTCCATCTCAAAATCTCAACCACAAACTACCATCTCTACCTTCATCACCATCTCCTATTAAATTCTCCTTCACCTCTCCTTACTCTCTCTCCCCCCTGGGGTGGCCGACGGCCACATCTGGGCTGGTGTTCTGCTGGCTACCGCACCGCTGTAGTCAGCGGCTTATTAGTCTCTAATATTATATATTTCATATCACATCTTCACATTAAGTTTATATAAAAATATTGCTAATAATAGTTTTCTTGTGTGTTCCTAGGTCCATGGTTTGGAATAAAGAAGAAGCCCAAAATCCTATTTATTTGGTGATTTAAAGCCTACAAAAATAGCTATTTACTTTGGAAGGAGGATCTGTCAAAACAGGGTGCAGAAAACCAAAAAGCAGCATGGGATGATCGCTAAAAAGCTTGCACAAGAATAAGTAAAAGGGTGATGGTTGATGTTACTACTTTAGCGATTCTACCATAATAGCGAAGTGGCTATACGGGTCGTATCCACAAGGAGGGAGAGCGATGAAAGCTTGAATGCAGCTTCTTTGTTCGTGGTAATGATGTTCCTTATCTCAAATAAAGAATTGAAAAGAAAACAAGTATTGCTCAAAAATTTCTTAGATTGTTTTGATGGTTGTAAAAGTGATTTTTATTTTCTTAAAGGTAAAAACGCATGGCTAACTTTTTACTAAATGCTCCCACTAATCTCTAGCTTCTTGAAGATATAGCCCTACGATGGATCATAGGCAAGTGTAAACCTTGTGCATAAGAACTATTCACATTAGAGATCGAATGAAAGTTCTTCCCCTCACTTAGCTTTACACGGCAAAACTTGAACATTCCCCTATCAAGATCTAATTGAAGGCGAGAATAGGGAAAAAAGCAAGTGCACTATTGGTATCACATAGATGAATGGGGATTTCTCTAACTTATAATAACAAGCAATTCTACACAAACTATAAATCATCAAAAACGATTAAGAATGAAATATGAGAGTGATAATACTTGTGAGTAAGTTAGAGTTAGAACCCTCGTCTTAAGATGTCATAGTTTTTGTATTCATAAAGCTTGTTTGACACTAATGACCACTTTGAGTTATCAATCAAGTTATTAGATATTAGTGAGTTAGTAGTTAGTTAGCTATGCAATGAAAGAGTTATCTAGACATGAGTAAGAAAAACAAGAGAAAAGAAGTAAATGAGCAAAGTTTTACACTAGTGTAAGAAAATAAAAGCAAGTAAAAACACCAAGGAACAAAAAGAAGGAGAAGTATTACTTGTATAAGATTGTCACCTTCAAATACAACTTGTACACACACATTCTCTCTCTCTCACTTAAATGGCTAAGCTAAGCTAGAAGAAGAAGAAAATACAAGCAACGAAAGAACTCCTAGAAACAAACTAACATCAATACCTAACTCCACATATCCTTCTCTTTGGAAAACCAAGGTGGGTATATATAGGTACAGAAGGAAAGGAGCCCATGGGAGCAAGATCTAGCTCAAAGTACTGGCTTTTGTCATGTTTCTGTGGCGCTTCTAGTGCTGCTTGCGTGGCACCGCCTGCTGCGTGCTGCTGTTGTATCCCCCTGCTTATCCGCCTGCTGCTTTCTGGTTTTCTGCATGCTATTTTGTCAGATCTTCCTTCCAAAGTTATTGGCTATTTTTGTAGATTTTAAATCACCAAATAAATGGGATTTTGGGTTTCTTCTTCATTCCACACCATGGATCTAGGAACACACAAGAAAACTATCATTAGCAATATTTTTATATAAAATAAATGTGAAGATGTGGTATAAAATATGCAATATTAGAGACTAAGCACACCCCCATAGTTATCTTTTGCTCGTTCCTAGAGAAACAAAAACCAAGAGAATTATTACACCACTTTTGCAGGTGACATGATTGCACTTGGCATGTGCAACAAGCCGTTAAAACTCTAGGTTTCTCATAGATGAAGAGCTTTGTCTCCTGAGAGTTTTCAGCAGATTACACCCACAAAATCTAAGAAAAGAATGAAAATGTTAGATGCTTTTGAAAAATCTTCTTAAAGTAGAAAAAGGCTTTTCAATCTCTTAAGTAAAAATAGCTAAATAATTTTAAGCATTAAGTCTAACTCTTATTAGTCCTTCCTATGCTTTGGTCTTCATGGAAGAATATGGTCTTTATTTAAGTTTAAGAGAAATTATGTACTTCGAAGTCATTCTTTTATTTTGCCTTAAATAATATGCATTGTGTAATGTGATGATTTACTTGGAATTTTTTGACTCAAACTCTAATGCCATAAAATTTATGAGTGTTTATTTATGTACGTATTTTGCCTTTAATTTTATTAGAATTTCTAATTTACTTGTGTAATGAGTTTTTAACCAATGACTCCGAAACTAGGCGGTCTTAGAGTGAGAAAATATCCCTTAGGTTAAATACTCAAGTAAACTAGACCACGAAGTAAGGTTTATTACCTTTAGGCATGAATAATCAAACTTCTTGATGCATAATTATCCAGCTTAATCGGGTTTATAACTATATATATACAACTTTTTTTAGTGTGTGGCACTTACAGTCTTTGTCTATAAATTCCAAGAGTGTGTGTGTAGCCAATGCATATTTACTAAGGCAAAAAGTAAGAAAAAAGTTATTTTTCTAATTTCTCCTAAACTATCAATCCAACCAATATTTTTCTATTTAGGCTAAAGTAAAGAATTTCTAACTTAGGTTTCCTTAATCCTTATAATTATTTTGTATTTTTACAAAAAACTATCACAAATTTTGTACTACTTAAGAAGTTTTTTTTGAAAAAAAAGAAGAAAATAAAATACTAAAAATGAAAAAAGAATAAAGAAATCATATGTTAGTACCCCTCCCCCACACTTATCTAATGCATTGTCCTCAATAGATGATATGTTAATGCAAAAGCAAGAAACATGTGTAAGGGAAGACATACAAAGAATTATGATAAGTTACAAAGTACTCAGAATGTTAATTTATTTACATTTTTTTGGTTTGTGGTGGGGGTGCGGTCGGTCACGTGTAAGATGGGTCGACAAGGGTCATGACATTTTTATCTTGTGACTCAAGCTCAGTGGTTAAAAAGGGTTTCAGTTTTTGCCTATTGACTTTCATTTCTGTAGGATCTAAAATATTATGTCAACACAACACTAGAACAAAGATAATTAGCGTTACATAAAAATAACTTGCAATAAAGGAAATAAATCTTAGAAATTATGCAAACACAAACACAACAGATTTTATCCTGGTTCGGTCCTCGTGACCTATATCTAGTCCCTAAGCAACCAGCTTGAGATTTTCCTTATCCTTGATTTTGTACACCACTTGACAAATAACTTTTGCGAAATCTGTATAACTCTTCTTACACCAAAAAGAAGACAACACCTTGTACAACTTCATTTTCTACACCAAGAAGACACTCTTGTACAATACTTCTCTTTGAGTGATTACAATAAATCCTATAAGCCTTGAGACTGTATGTGAACGTGAATAAGGACTCTTATAAGTGGACTCTCAGAATTCTTTACTAAAGTATTGGAATTTGTGTGAAGAACAGAAAGTGGACTAGTCTTCTTAAATCAAATTTTAACCAGAGTCTTTGGACAGAAAACTAAGATTTTAATTGGTGTGTTTAGCCTAAGATAACATCTCTATTTATAGCTAAAATCTATGGTCAGTTAGGGCAGTTATCAGGATAAATTTGAATATTAAAACGTTCTATAAACACCAGAAAATAGAACTGTTTAACAGTCAGAAACTGTTATAAGTCGACATGGGGATGAAGGGTAGTCGACTAGGGTAGGCATTTTGGACTAGATTAGTCGACTAGCAAAAGGGATAAGTCGACTATAAATATATGATACAGATATGCAAATCTCTGAAAATTACTTTTAGTCGATCAGTAGAAATGATTTGTCGACTACAACATAGATTAGTCGACTAGTAATGTTGATAAGTCGACTAATGATGCTAACTATCAGGAAACAGAAAGTTAATATCTTTTCAGAATAGGACTTAGTCGTCTACAGGACTTTGATAAGTCGACTTGATATTGTATTAGTCGACTATAGGAAGGGTCAAGTCTACTAATAGGACTATTTTGTGTATGTGATCAAGGCTTTTAACAAATATCTAAAAATACACAAAAATAGTACAAATTACATTTGTTATCATCAAAATAAGTTCCAATATTCTCCACTTTTTTTGAGGATGACAATGTGTGTATGCATAAGCTCCCCCTGTAGAGAAACTCCCCCTATAGAAAATAGGTTATAACAAATATATATATATATATATATATATATATATATATAACAAGTGTTCTCCCCTTGATCATAGCGTACATATGATATATTTCCAAATGTTAGAAATAACTTATATCATCAGGTATTCTCTTTTCTTTGTATGGTACCTATAAGATGAAATATTGTTAATGGCACCAATCATAACATGATCAAAATATTAACTTTTAGAAATCTAAACCGAATTTGAATTTGGTTTCCATCTGTTAATATAAACATAATTGCATGAATTACATATATGATGTATATATGATGCAATATAAGCATTTTTGTCCATATTATTTAGATTTTTTTAGGAATCCAAATATATTTAATCTTTGATTTCATGGTCTTCTTAACAAAAGAATTATCATTATTCATTTTGTAGACATTATTTTTTGAACAACCAAGACCAATATGCTTATCTTTTGAAAATCCAAGTCCAAAATGATTATATGAAACCTTTTGATACGACAATATGTTATTTAATTTTTCATTTTCTTTATTAAACTTTGTCACTTTATTCAAAAATTTTTCATATTTATCTTTAAAACTTGTTGTCTTTATCTATAATAGAAATTCTTTCATGTAAAAACATAATTTCTCTTTTAACCAAAACATTTTGTTTTAAGAAATTCTCATTATCCTTTTTCAATGAAGATATAACTTTTTCAAAGTCATTCTTTTGAGAATTTACAGAAGAAATTTGAGAAAAATAACCAGAATTTTCTTCTGATAAAACTTTATTTTTTATCTTTTCATTTTTAAGATCATTATACAGTTCATAAAATGCATGTAATAGTTCAGTATATTGTATCTCATCTTCTTCTTGAGCCCTAAAGCAAACATTTGCATGTTCATTGGCTTCTTCTTCATCTGAGGAAGATGAATCACTATTTTTCCATGATAATTGATAATCTTTCTTCTTTTTGAACTTTTTGCTCTTGAATTTTCCTTTGTTTTTGAGCAATGGACAATCCTTCTTCATATGACCTATTTTATTACAATTAAAATATTTAAACTTACCTTACTTCAAAAACTTTCAGAAATTTCTTGAGAACATTGCCATCTCCTCTTCATCATCATCTGAGTTGTCCATGTCTAAGAATGTATGAAAGGCAAATGCTTTATTATTGGATAGAGGTTGTTGTTCATCCTTTTTACGCTCTTCAAGTTGCACGTCGTATGCCATTACATTACCAATATGGTTTTCTAATGACATAGATGAGAGATCATTTGCTTCTTCCATTGCAGTGGTCTTCTTCTCCCAATCTAATGTGTGCCCGAAGAACCTTTCTAACATTTTTGACTTGAGTGTACTCCTTTCTAAGGGATGCTAAGGAATTTGTAATGTCAGTGAACCTTGTAATCATTTCTAAAATTATTTCATTCTTCTTCATTTTGAAGAGTTCAAACTTGTGAAAAAGAATAGAAATTTTAGATTCTTTAACCTTATTTTTACCTTCATGGGTTACCTGTAGAGTCTTCCATATTTGATTTACAGATCTGACCATTGACACGCGATTGAATTCTTCTTTGTTCAAGGCACAGAAATGTGCTTTCATTGCTTTGGCATCAAGGTTTACAGACTTCTTTTGTTCTTTATTGCATGCACTGTAATTTGTGGTCGGCTTGGTGTACGATACTTCTACTATGTTCCAGAGTTCATAGTTGAGTGATTTCAAGTGGATCTTCATTCTACACTTCCAGTAGTTATAGTTTGATCCATCAAACAATGGTGAGCATTGTGTAGAATGTCCTTCTCTGAATTGTGATGAAGGAAACTCTGTTTTCATCCTTGTAGGATGTTGACCAGGTATGCGGGGCTCTGATACCAATTGTACGAGCTAAAATATTATGTCAATACAACACTAGAACAAAGATAATTAGCGTTAAGTAAAAAATAACTTGCAATAAAGGAAATAAATCTCAGAAATTATGCAAATGCAAACACAAGAGATTTTATCCTGCTTCGGTCCTCGTGACCTACATCCAATTTCCAAACAACCCACTTGAGATTTTCCCTATCCTTGATTCTGTACACCTGATTGAAAAATCAAAGAGTTAAGAGATTTACCGTATAGCTTCGGGCTAACGGGTCGTGTCCACGAGGAGGAATGCGATGAAAGCTTTTCAGTGTTTTGTTTAATAACAAAGAATTATGCTCGTTTTTTAATTGAAAAGAGGATTGAAAGAAGGGAGATGATTAAAAGAGAAATTGCAACTTTGGAGAAGGCTTTGGAAAAAGGTGATTTAAAAAGCTTTGAAAAGTGATTGGTTGTTTTTTAATAAAGAAGAAAATCTGGGCTCACTATCTCACTACTCAATGACATGTTCTTCAATTGAAAATCTTACTACCTCAACTTGATCATAGGCAAAACTTAAGATTAATCTAGAAAGTTTTAAGCAAAACACATAAGATGGTTGGAAAGGTTAATTCTTTTCTTTAAGAAATCGTCTTGAATTGAATGTTAAATTATCAAGAAGTTTAAGTATGAGATAAAAATAAGTTCAAGAGACGTTTTGAAAAGAGGTAGAAGTTAAAAATCTAAACCCATCCTCATGTGCCTTCAAGAACACTTTCAAGAAGAAAGGCTTAAGTTAGGCATGCAAATGATTCATTGGGTTATTTCATCAAAACCATTCAAAAAGAAGATGGAACAGAGAGAGGAGTAATAGTGAGCCCAGAAAACCGATTTAGCTACTCATGAAAAATAAAGAACAATGCAAGTAATTAAGTAAGACATATCGTAAAATGAGTAAAAAAAAATGTAACTTGATTCTTGTATTGATGTCACTTCAATCTTCAGGTTACAAGCACTCAATTCCTCTCTCTCACAGGTATTTGTACTGAACTACAAATTGCAAAATAAAAATACAACTTTTGTACTATCTAACAAAGAGCCTAAACCTTAAAGTATAAACAAAAATTCTAATCCTAATCATCGCCTTTTTTTCTCTATTGAATATAGTATTTATAGGGAAAAACTAGAAGGGCGAGGTTGTGAGAAGATTGGGGGAGCAAACGATCCCCAACAGCTTTCAACAAACTGCGAAAACGCGGCTAGGGCCGCGTTTTCGCGGCCCTGGTGTGGCCAGATGGCCACACCCAAGTGGTGGAACTCCACTCTTTGGTGATTTGCCTATATCTTCTGCTGGTTTTCTCGTTTCAGCTCCAGGATTTGACAAAATAACCTTTGATTGTTGGCTTCAACCGCTTGATTTGGGAGGATTCATTTCAATCGGTTTTCAACCTCTCTGATATGCCAACATTTGCCCTGATTCCTTGATTTCAAATTTATTCTGAATTAAATCAGAATTTGGTGGGCTTTTGGGCTTGTTTCTCTTTCCTTTCATTTAGCAATTGGGCCTACATTTAACAAAGAAGAAGAAGACTTATTAATAGGATTTTTAGATAAAAAGTATGAAAATGTGACAATGTATATGCAATATATGTGACTGATCACACCCCCACACTTATCTTTTGCTCGCCCTCAAGCAAAACATCAGATTAATTCTAATCAATTATTAGACCACTTTCGCAGGTCACTCAATTGCACTGAGCATGTGCAACAAGCCGTTAAACCTCTAGGTTACCCCTAGAGGACGAGTTTTGTCTCGTGAGGATTTTCAGTGGATTGCACCCACAAAATTCATAAAAACGTTAGTATTTTTCGAAAGCATTTTTAAAGGAGAAAATATTTGAAGTATATTTGTAAGGTTTAAGTAATCTATAAGTTATAGGAATATTAAATTTTTCATTCCAAACTCAGTCTCTATTCAAAAACATGTCACAATCAAAGTAAGGAGTCAAATTATACTTCTCATCTAGTCTATTAATTTACCCTGAGTTGTATGCACCATCGTGACTGTAAAGTTAATCTAAGGGTTCTCTAACATTAACTCCTATGCCTTATTTATATTTATTTTGATGAAATTTATTTCTCAATTTCATTAGGCTTTCTAATCAGCCCATGTAACGAGCCTTTAGTCAGTGACACCCAAACCAGACAGTTTTAGGGCACCAGGTGAGAAAACACCCCTATGGACTTAAATACTGGAGCAGACAAGGCCACGAAACCAAGGTTTTTATTTATAAAATGTACCTCTTTTAGGCGTGAATACTTATGCTTCATGAGGCACAAATACCCAGCTTAATCAGAAGATTTATATATGTAATTATCTTTTGCATAAATACTAAGGCTTGCTTAGGCCAAAGCACCTAGCTAATCAATAATTAGACTTGTTTTTTTTCATTTTTTTTATAAGGCATAAGAGTCTCTGTTTTTAAACCTAAGTGTGTAAGTGTATTTTGTGTGCATATGTCATCAAGGTAAATATCGAGACTAAATTACTTTCACAAATTTTTTCTTCTGACCCTAAAAATCAAACAAGTCATCTTATTTTGACCAAGTGTAAGAAATCCTAATTACGATTCTCCTATTCCTTAAAATTGACTTAAATTCTTACAAAAAATATATCAAAATACTGTCTACCCTTTTCAAAAAAAAATTTCTTTCCTTTTTTATATATATATTCAATTTTTTTATCTTTATATCAGTCATGTTAGAACCCTCCCCCACACTTATGTCATGCATTGTCCCTAATGTATGAAAGAAATATATAAGTGCATGAAATAAAATGAAAAGGAGGAAAGTTACCGATACACTGGGTCAAAAAGACCCATTACCGTTTCATCTACTGGCACCGATTCCAAGAAAGGTTTAAGGCGTTGACCATTTACCTTAAAGTCATTTCCATTCTTGGGGTCACTGATCTCAACTGCACCATGTGAAAACACGGTTTTTACAACGAATGGCCCAGTCCATCTCGATTTCAATTTTTCTGAAAAAAGATGAAGCCTAGAATTATAGAGTAAGACTTTTTGTCCGGGGACAAAGGTTTTTCTTACGATGTTCTTGTCATGGAAAATCTTGACTCTCTCTTTAGTGATCCTAGAATTTTCATAGGCTTCATTTCTCAACTCCTCCAATTCGGAAATTTGTAATTTCCGAAGGTCACCGGCCTTAGTCAAGTCGAAATTCAATTGCTTGATTGCCCATAAGGCTCGGTGCTCTAACTCAATGGACAAGTGACAAGGTTTGCCATAGACTAACCTATAGGGAGACATTCCTAGAATCGTCTTGAAGGCGGTCCTGTAGGCCCATAGAGCATCTACAAGTTTGATGGACCAATCCTTCCGGTTTTGGTTCACGGTTTTCTCCAATATAAGCTTGACTTGTCTATTTGAAACCTCAACTTGTCCACTGGTTTGAGGATGATAAGGTGTGGACAACTTGTGAGTTATGGCATATTTTCGCATAAGGGCTTCAAAAGATCTATTGCAAAAGTGAGTGACATTATCACTGATGATAGCACGAGGGGTTCCGAAGCGGGAAAAAATGTTCTCTTTCAAAAACTTTATGACAACTTTGTTATCATTAGTTTTACAAGGAATGGCTTCCACCCACTTGGACACGTAATCCACAGCAACCAATATGTATTGGTTCCCAAATGAATTAGGAAATGGACCCATAAAGTCGATGCCCCAAACATCAAAGAGTTCTATTTCTAGAATTGGGTTAAGGGGCATCATATTTCGGTGTGAGATCCTTCCTACCATTTGGCATCTAGGGCACGTCTTGCAAAATTCATAAGCATCCTTGAACAGAGTGAGCCAATAAAACCCACTTTGCAGCACTTTTTCAGCAGTCTTGCGGGGACCAAAGTGTCCACCGCATGCAAGTTCGTGACAGAAGGATAAAACACTCTTAACCTCCTCATCGGGAATGCATCTCCTAATAATTTGGTCAGAACAGTACTTGAAAAGATACGGTTCCTCCCAAAAGAAATACCAGACTTGGGACAAGAACCGGTGCACATCATTTTTGGACCAATGAGACGGAGTTTGGTTTGTGACTAAGTAATTCACTATATCAGCAAACCAAGGTTCCCTAGAGATAGTTAAGAGATGTTCATCAGGAAAATCCTCATTGATGGGTGATTCTGTAACCCCCTGCTCCCTGGTGTACGTATCACCGTATCAATACGCGATACGACGTACAAAATTGATTTGACCTCCGTGGTAGCCCGATTGAGCTGATTTCAGTTTCAAAAATTATTTTTTATATTTTAGATTTTTCAGCATTTTCTGAAATTTTTCTGGATTATTTTGGAAAATCTCCGTAGTCGGTGTCGACCGATACCGATAATCGGCTTTATAATTTTTAATTCACAAACGGAGTTATATTTTGAGAATCTGCTTTTATCATGTGTCTTAGAATCATATTATCTACCTTAGGGTATTTTTGGAGATTTTTCAGAATTTATCAAAAATCCGGCCAAACTGGTGTCGCTGAGTACCGGCGTCAGCTTCTAGACTTTTTAATTGGTAAACTAGATTGAATTTCACCAAACCGTTTTCATACAATGTCTCAGGATAATATTCCCTATTTTTGTAATTTTGGGCACCGTTCGGAGCTGGTCAAATTTTGGGCAAATATAATATTAATTAAATATTCTTTTTTTCTCTTTCTTTTCTTTTATTTTCTTTTTCTTCTTCCCGAAGCCTCTCCACCGCCATTACCACCGCCTTCTCTCTCTCTTCTTAATTAACACTCCCTTCCCCTCTCTCTCTCATATATCTCTCTCTAAATCTCTCTCTCTCCTCTCTCTCTATAAAACCGCTCTCTCTCTCCCTTTCTCCCCTCTCACTGATCCACTGGCAGGGGGTGGGTCTGACCCACGCCCGCGGTTAGGTGGCGCCGGCGACCACGCGGCGGGCGGCCGGCCGCCACCGCGCCTCCCCAAGCCGGCCAAACCCCCTCCTTTTCCCCCTCTTCTTCTTCTTCTCCTTTCTTTTCTTTTCTTCTTCCTGTTTCTCTCTCTCCATCCCTCTCTCTCTCTCTCTCTCACTCGGCCAGACCCGCTGCTGGCGGGCCCCCCCTCGCCGCCGGCCAGCGGTGCTGGCCGGCCATGGGCGCGCCGCAGCAGCAGCAGCGCCTCTGCTGCTGCTGCTGTGTGGTGTGTGTGTATGTGTTGTGTGTGTGTTGTGTGTGTGTGTGGGTGCTGTGTGTGTGTTGTGTGTGTGTGTGGTGTGGGTGTGTGTGTGTGTGTGTGTGTGTGTGTGTGTGTGTTGTGTGTGTGTGTGTGTGCTGTGTGTTGTGTGTGTGTGTGGGGTGTTTGCGTGTGTTGTGTGCTGTGTGGTGGGTGTGTGTGTGTGTGTGTGTGTTGTGTGTATGTGTGCTGTGTGTGTGTGTGTGTGTGTGGGTGCTGTGGTGTGTTGTGTGTCGTGTGTGCGTTGTGTGTGTCTGTGTGTGTTGTTGGGTTCGGGTTCACACCCGAACCTAATATAACCCTAGTAGGTGATTGGAAACCTGTTACCCAATAAGCCCTACCTAATAACCCACTAACCCACTTCCACTCACGTCATTGGGTATGGTTGTGGACCTGGACCCGACCCGTTATGAGCCCAAACCCGCATCTAAACACAATAAAGGTAATTTGCAGAAAACCCCTTCTACAATTTATTATCTGCATTTAAATATTCTTATTACATATTTGACCCCATTTGATTATTTTTAGCGTTCGGGCGATATCGGGAGCATCCGGACTCCGATTTGGACGATCCTGGATCCGTTGCGATCATGGGAAAGAGAGCTACCTTTCCATGGCTAGTTTGTGAGTATTTTCTTTTTCTAAATTATAATTATTTAGTCATGTTTAGCTTTCGTTATGAAACCGTAATTATGGGTTAAGCACTAGCACTGTTAAATTCATAACTTAACTCGAGAAACGTCATGTTTTGTAATAATAATCTGTATACAATGTGAGTAAATATAGACACTAAGCTAGATGATCAATTAATGAATCACTAGACATTGTCACTGCATGGATAACTATTATAGTTACACACTACTTCTACTTGGACACCAAGACACGCGTACTTCATTATACGGGATCTTGTCACTATTCCACTGTTACCCTTACCGACCCACTGGTACACTAAGAATGTAGATATCGGTTACACTGGATATCGGTATTGCATGTAGCTTTCATGTAGTTTCATGTACACGTCTCACCATTACATATGTTTGTGACCTACTGATATACGGATACACTAGTACATTGATACCGTCATGTTAGATTGATATCCTCGTTACATGGATGCGCTGATCACTGTTATTCTGGCTACACATAGATGTTCCACTGGTACACGGATAGACCAATGCACGGACTACCGCATTTCATTAGTGTTACCGTTATGTCATGTTTACATATCACTGTTACACATGCATATATGGTTTCTCTATTCTTGTCATATGGATCACTGTTTATATTGCATGTATATTCATGTCTTCCTGTCGCATGATTGTTTCCCGTTATTGATATTCCCGTTACTGGATACATGAGCTGCTGATATGCGATGTATGGAACGAAGTGCCACGTGGATCTAAGCCACGGGGGCCACCTCTAGAATCCCACATCTATTGTTTCTCGTTATCGTGTTTCGTGCTATCAATAGAGCTCATGTCATGTTATCGTGTTACATGTATCATGTACCGTTCTTGTTCCTGATAACCTGTGTACATTAGATGTATGAAATATAAGATGGGATTGGGGGATACTTGACGGTTGACTAGATCTTGTCGGTGGATGTCTGGATCCATTGTTTGTCCCACTGTAGGGGACGGGGTAGTGCTGGCTACCGTCTGTTATAGATCATGAGCTCATGTTTATTGTTTTAGCTCATTGAGTTCCTGTTACATGTTACAGCCTTAGCGGGCTGGCCCTGGTCTCAGCAGCCAGGGGTCTGTTTAAGGCCGTGATCCCGGGTATGCACGGGTACACAACCTGACTAGATCTCCTTGACTATTGGGTTTTCAATTAACATAATAAAACAGTATACACAATAGTGACGTCGGGAACACTTGTTATTTGATCACTCTCTCGTTTGGATAATGGTACCCGTATGCCATGTCCGGATGGGTTCGACTGGAGTGCGGGCTCCAGTATGAACTGCCAGTGGTATGGGACACTGGAAGAGATTGATTACAATACCAGGTGGTACTGATTGTTATTGTTGTATAAATAACATGACTTGCCTGATACATGTATACTATTGTGTAGTTGTACTTGTTACTGTTCCTGATATGTTATCCACTATCATGTTATCTGTAGACTTTGCTACATTACCTGATGCTTATTACACTTCATGTGGTGATACACGTATACCATGCATTGTATGCCTTTAGTTCCTGTATATGCTATAGATACTCTTCTTGTATACTCACATCGCTATAGAATGATTGCATACTTCATCTACATGTTCATTTCCATCACGTAACCACTATACAACAGTAGATATGATATAAAACTGAAGCCTACTGTGGACATGACACCCGATGATAACATGCTAGGTGGTGATGGTATTAAAATATGTCATTGGTATGTTGCTACAGATTATTAAAGTCCTATTATATGGTATCACTATTACATAAACATGTAGTATATATTATTATCGTGCTTGTATTACTATAGTGTATATTACTGCCTCCTTCATTTTACCACTCACTAGGTCGCTTTCT